>CAOJBI013073127.1:0-10785 GCA_948277035.1 Euphorbia corollata
GGTGGCACAGAAGGCACATACATAGACGATTCGTTATACAGAAGGCAGCCACGTCAATTGCAGCACTTATTGTTCATATTAATTTGTTTCAAACACAAGCTCAAAATTCATAACCTCAATCCTTTGCTACTTTTTCAGAAATTGACTTGTAGTTCGAACTAGGCGGAATGCGGTATTCTAAGGGCCATTGTTTGAGCAAGCCATGGCCTTTGGGGATCAGGGTCAATAAAACCATGCATTACAAATTGCTCTGCTTCTTCATCTATCAGTTCTCTTGCCCATGTCACTCGTTTTGATGGGCAACTACCAGGTCCATAACACCTATACTCGTAAAAACAAGCGCTTCTCTCGTTCTCAGTTTTGCCCCAGTTATGCCAGCCAACATGTTTGATGCATTGATCCATGTATGTATATGCAAACACCACCCTTCCAAAGGGTCCCCATGGCCTTCCTAAATGTGCATATGATGCCCCTCCATTTCCAGTTATCACACATCTGCACAATCACAATGCCTATTTTATTTCTATAAGATAAATTGGCATACAGAAAAAAATTTCACACGCGCCTACAACGAGGGAAATATAGATTTCCCATTTGACTATATGAGTTGTACAAAGGATTGGAGTCCTGCCAAAGAATAAGGAATTAGAACACAGAGACGGAAAACGAAAGCGAATGAAAGGGCAAACCTTAAGAAGACATAGCCAGTTGACTCCTGAGAAGATTTTCTGCTTTGTGCAGTAATGTAGCCCGCTGACTTGCAATGAATATGACAATGCTCCAAGAGAGCAGTGCTGTTACCGAAAATGAAATCCACGCTTCCCTCAATATAGCAATCTTTCAGATACTGTTTTCCGTAATGTAAGTACAGAGTATCCTGCACCACAAGTTCGATAAGCTGGCTGCTGCTATAATTGACCACAACAATGCATATAGAGCAAGGATATTTGCAATAAATTCAACTGAGTACATGCATATATCTGAAAGAATATCGATAACAATGTTCATCATTTCTCTTTTGCTAACTATTCAGGCACCAATTATGGGAAAAGAATGCGTAACATTGTTGTAATCTGTGGAGTTTGTTTATTTATGATTTTATACCTAAGACAAGAATGTGTAACATTTTGACAGCAATTCAAACATTGCTCCAGATAGAACTAAATCCTTTTCTCCATCTATACATTTGATAAGACATAAAAACGCATTCGGTTTTATAGTTCCCCTCGTTGAGTTCCACACATATGTTATAAACAAGTACACGTGAACATTGAAGTTGCTAAAGCAAGTTATATGAGACCGAAAATCTACCTGCCATCCGAGAAACCGACAATTATAGAAAGCACACCTATCAGCTGTAACCCTTATTGCCACAGCTTGACCTGAACCCTGGAGAAAATGTCAATAAAAGAGAACAAAAACATCTGAGTCGTTTCGAAAAGAAGGAAATTTTGCGCCTGTCACACAAAAAGAAGTGCACAACCAATTGCTGTAAATATTGATCAAAAAGCAGAAATTTCAGACACTAAAGGTAAATTCTCAAACAAATACTGATCACTGAACTTACAGAACAAACTATAAGCAAAAGAACAATAGTAGAAAAATGAATCAAACAACAGTAATTACCTCAGGAGAAGAGTTCTCAAAAGTGATATTCTCAGCAATGAAATCTTCCCCTTCCACTATGACGCTGCCGCACCCAAATGTTCCCGTCCCTATTACCCTAGACGCCTGCGAGATCCAAAACCTAATAATATCAACCAAAAATGCGAATAAGTGATTACCGGATAGGCAAAGAATTCACCTGATGGTGTTCGATTTTGGCAGCGGTGTTGTCCCAGGTGATAACAGTATCCTCCGGCGCAAAACCGGCGATGGTAATGAAATTCTTAGTCTTGGGCACATAAAGCGGCTGCTTATAGACTCCCGGAGCAACACGAATAACAGCCCTACAGGTGTTGCAGAGTGGTACGGCGTCTATTGCTTCCTGAACTGTCTTGTAGTCACCGCTTCCGTCCTGTGCCACCGTCAGTATTTGACTCGCCATTGAAACTGCTTAAACAGGACACAGGCAATCACTGCATATAGAAGGAATGGGGATGAAATGGATCGCGAAAAGAAGGCGCAGTTGAAGAGAAAAGGGCTAAAGAGAGGGCGGTTGAGTTTACACTTTAATAAAAATAGCATAAATGATGGATTTGGATCGCAGGTTTTCTGCATTTGACAGTCACAGCTCAGTGAATCGCCATAAGTGGTTGTTGGATAATCAAGAAAAATGTACACTTTTTAACCCCTTCGTTCAAATAAAAAATTGTTTAATTGCAAACTATAAACTACAATTTGGAAGAGGATAAGAAACTTTTTTGGGTTTGGATCGAGGCGATCCTGTGTATTGGAATTTGTTTGTCGAACCCCAACCATGAAAATTGGACATGAATGAGTTATAAGCAATCACTTATTTTAATTTTACGCTATTATACCTAATTACTTTATTTTTAACCACCAACTTATAATTTATTAAAACATACAAAATTTTAAAAAATAATAAACAAAAGTAAATTAAAAAATTATGAAAAAAATACTGAAAATCTATTTAACAGTTTAAAAGAAAATTCAACCTAACATACTATTAAAAAAAGAGTAATATACTTTCTCATTATTTTTTTTCTAATTTATGTTTGTATAAGTTATAAAATAACTACTTTAAAAAATGTCATAACGTAACTTACATGTTACATTTTTTTTCTCAGCTTTCACCAATGGTCAAAATACACTCAAAGCTAACCGATTTTATTTTGATATGAACTAAAAACTAATCAATTGAATAAGACAATTAATGATTAGAAAGAATATATAGGCGGATTCAGGATTTGGAGTTCGGGGGGTACAAGTATGTACGAAAATAAAATCGAGTTGAACTCGAAAGTATGACATACAACAAAACTCACCGACTCTGGTACATGGGAATGTTTCCGAAAGGGCAGATACACAATAAAAAATGAGAGGGGCCAAATTAACATGTAGAATTTTTATCGAAAATAGTTGCCTCATATGATAGACTTGTGTGTAATTTTTTATGCAATTTTTTTCGAAATTAGTTTCCTCATGTGATCGACTTGTGTATAATTTTTTTATACAATTTTTGAAGATTTATTTATTTGATTATTAAAAAATTTGAACTTATTTTACAAATTAAAGCATAAAAATTTGATCTAAATATATAATTTGTTTATTAATTGGACTTCATTTTTCACTAAAAGATAAAATAGTTGTTTTCATGTAAAGAGTTATTTCCTAAAAAGATAAAAAAAGAAACTAAAAGATAAGATAGTTGTTTTCACGTAAAGAGTTGTTTCCTAAAAAGATAAAAAAGAAACTGTAAGTGCTAGGATTTGATCTTTGGCTTTTAGAAATATAAGTTTATATCCCAACCATCAATTCCTTGTTGTTTCCTTGAATCATATTATGTATATTTAATATATAACGATAATTTAGGGGGGGTTCTGACACAACAATCCATCCCGGGTTTTCTGAAAATTCGGTGGGGCACGTGCCCCACCGGCCCCCCCTCTAGATCCGCCTCTGCATAACTTGATCTGATTCAAATACCCATAGACCTTTTCAAATTGTCCTTACACTTCTGTGATACTTTCTCCTCTCGATTGTAAGCAGTTTTAATTTTTGCATGAGCATGAGCAAAATCATGCATAAACCTTGAGAAATCTTCTTTTAGGCACTGAATTTTAGGAATAACAGCTTCCATATGCTCAGCAATATCCTCATTGATGAACAGATAGAGTGCTTTCATCATAATAATTTATTGTTGTTGTGTCTAAAGTACCAAAAAGATGAAGTAGTCAGTAAATCTCTGGAGGAAAGGAATCACATAGCCTACATGTTCATAGAATGGAGGCCAATGAAGGGATAATGACTTAAAGCCGCTAATGCACTACTGGATTTGATCTATGATTGTGGTAATGGAAGAAATATTCTGATTCTAAATGATAAAAGTCATTTCTTAAAGGCAATGCTCTAAAGAATTTCCCAGAACTTGAGTTGCTTCTCCATTAAGATGCTTGGATGTATGCACCATTAGAGAGAAGATCTTTTTAAAGAGTTCCTCTATGTCAATTTCTAGATTAGCTTGATGAGAGGTCAAGTTTTCTACAATCTTGGAGCTGACATCCCTGTAGAGGGTGGTGGTAGCTGTGGTAGCTTTGACAATGGCATTCTTGTTACCATCAAGATTTTCAAGGATTTCCTTAAGATTTTTCTGAGCCACAATCTAAAAGTCATCTACCTTCTGAAAGATTGCCAAGATTCTTTGATTCACATCATTCTAGAGTCTCTACCATTGCCCTTTGATTTCATATCTAATAGATATTTGAACCGTCTCAAACTCACTTCCAAAATTGACATCCATACCAACCAAAGCTTGATCAAGCCTGGAAATTCTGGCACCAATTTTTTCATGAATATGCCTCTAATCGTCATGTTAAACCCTTGATTTCATGATAATCAAGATGATCAATTCATTCAACCAATAGATTTTGACTTTCCACTATAGTCTTATACTGCTCGATTCTTTCTTCTAAGGGGGGAAAATAATGTTGTATAGCTCAAAAGCTAGAGCAATTGGTTTAGGTAGGCATATTGCAACTGACTCAACATTTTGCAGTGTTGTGCATCCTAAGGCTAACAATTTTTAGAAGCTCACTTAGTATTTGAGATGAATGAAGAGAGACCATCTGATTGCTCATCACAAGTAAAGTCTTCTGAATGCCAGATAACCTTTTAGTGATACAAAACTAAACATTCACAATTTCCTTGACTAATAAGTCATCATCATGAGGAGGAGGAATTGGGTTCCATCAGCAGCCTCATGCATTCTCGGAGTCTCTTGAAACTCTTCCTTAATAAAAAAAATTACCTTCGAATCTCTTTGAACTATATTCTGTCTGCAACTTTAACCCTAATGGTTTTAACTTCATCCTCATCATCCTTTGAATCAGATATTGTCCATCTAGGTTGATTAAAGACTTGTTCTGCTTAGCTAGGGGAGAGATTATCTCATCAGATTTTGTCTCTCAATATTTATAATAATGCTTTGGTTATGTTGGAGAATTAACATGTCCTGCCTCTTCATCCACATAATCTTTTTAGGTTGATTCTGTTTTGGCAATGAATCATTGTTAATTTTTTCAAAGATGGGAGCATTTTCATCCACTATACCTCAATCTTTTCTACCTTTGAGGATTTTTTTAGGAATCTCTGAGTTGGCTTGTTTTTTATTCACTAAAGCCTCCATAGTAGTTTCTTGTAATGTTTCCTCTGTATCATGAACAATAGGTCTTCTGTCAACATATATCAAATTTAGTGAAAGATACGGTATTGTCATTCTCTATGTTCACTCGAACATTTCTTGATCTTAAGTAAATTGATTCTTATTAAATAAGAGAGCCAACTTATTTGGGCATGGCCATGCACTTATTAATTTCACTCATCAAGTGTCCAGTGATATCTTCTTAGATTTAACCGAGTAACATGTCCCATCAACTTATTACTAGTCCTCTTATATTCATTGACACACACAATCGTATCTGTATTTGACATCCTATTACAGACTCGTTAGGTATACGTTAAAGTGTATGGGATCATATATAGTCGTATAATAAGGTCAGGTGTCATACAAGCACTACGTGAGAAAATATATGACTTTACGACCATGAGATTTTCCCGTAATGGATTGATCTAGTACCATATCTATTTACATGTACCCACATTCTTCAATTGAACTCCTTACCCTTGTGATGAGTAAGATGACATCATACTCACAAGAATGTGCTGGTTTGTAGTTCTATTAGTTCTCATGATCAGGCAAAACCAAAGATAGTTTATAATTATATTGTTATCTTACCTATGATATCACTTTTACATAAGTATAAATATAATTATCGGATGTTTCATTTAAACAATAGCACAATGTATTATACAAACAGGTTACGTCTTTATTAAATAATGTATAGATTACCTACATACATATGAATACATGAAATATTGCCTTTAGACTAGGGACATCAGTAGCTTCTGCTTCAACAACATGGTCGGATTTGGGGGAATGAAATCATGTAAAAGGAAATTAGGGGAATTTATTTTTGGTTACATCGAAGTGGGGGAATTTAACTATAAAAGGAAAAAACTTAAAATAGACACGTGTAGCGTTCCTATTTGTTTGACTTTTAGCTTTTTCTTGCATGTTTGTCATGTCATCAAGAGTGTATTTCACTCTCCGATATGAAAGTGGGCAAGTCCATTTGAGGGTGTTAAGTTATTAAGTTTTGCCAACATTGGGGTATTATGTTGAACAAAGAAAACGGTGGGGTAGCACATGACTTTTTACCAACTTGGGGGAAACTATGCATTAGGCCTATTATTAAAAGGCCAAATGCATAAGTTGCCCCCCTGAACTTGGCATAAAAAGTCACGTGTCACCCCCAAACTTTCAAGTGTTACATGGCAAAACTAATACATTTTTTCCCCTTAATGTCACGTGTCAGCTTTTGATGAGAGAGAAAAAAATTATAAAAATGGCATCTTTGAAAAGTTAAACCAACAAAAAACCGACACATGGCATTGAGGGGGCAAACTATATTAGGTTTGCCAACTTTAGGGGGTAAAGTGTCATAGTTGAAACTTTGGGGTGGCATATGGCTATTGGTGCCAACTTGAGGGGGTTGTATATGCATTTGACATTATTGAAATGCCTTTTCAGATGGGAATGAGACATTGAATTTAACTGATTTTAATATTTACTGTTGTTTATATTCAATGCGATGTGAATGCATTTGTGCAAATTAAAAGATAAGATGTGTACTCCTTTTTATATGTTTAATGCATTTACTCACCTTGAAGTTGTCAAAAAAATAATTTCTTGTCACCCTAAACTTTTAAGTGTGTCCGATATCCCCTGAAATTGTTTGAAATGCACCATTTTGCCCCCCACCCCCCACAATGCTATGTGTCAATGTATGGTTAGAGAAAAATCAGAAAAAATGACATATTTGAAAAGTTAAATCAACTATAAACTGACACGTGGCAAGGAAAGGGACTAAAGTGGTGCGTTTTAAACAAATTCAGAAAGACCTGAAACAATTGAAAGTTGAAGGTAGAATGTGACCATGGATGCAATTGGCCAAAAATATATTATTGAATTCATATATACTGGTGGTGGTGTTCGTATCAGCTAACATTCTTGCTTCTCTAAAAATTGGAGTTTAGATATCTAATTGGTGGATTATAACAAAGAGAAAACAAATGCCTATTGTGTAGACATGACCATGGTTCCGGAACCACCGATTCTGGTTCGTAGTTTTCATGAACCTAAACCTAAACCTTATATAGGGCGGAACTGCCGGTTCCGGTTTCAATTTGGAACTGCCGGTTCCGGTTTAGATAAGGTTTAGACTGGTTTGACCCTGTTCAGTTCCAGTTCAAACCTTGATATATATTGAATTTTAATTTTAGACATTTTAAAATTCAATTAATATCAATTTTATACTCTTGGATTTTGATTCATGTTAATATTAATACATGTTACAAAAGAATATATTTTCTTAAATATGTTAAAGATTTTATTAATATATATTTTTTATTTTAATTCATGCAATTTGTAAATAAATATAAGATGTAATCAAATTTCTCTTAAATTGTTACAAATAAATTATTACAAATATCATAATTCAACATTAAATCACTAATTTATTACTTATACAATGATACAACTTGAATTTCCGGTCCTCAGGCGGTTCGAACCGCCGTTTCTCCGATTTCATACTTTTATAAATCTAAACCTAAAGCTTATCTACCTTTGAACCGCCGGTTCCGATCCGGTCCGGTTCCACCTGTTCCGGTTTGATTTGGCCATGTCTACTGTTGTGCTCCAATAAACCTTCCTTGCTATTTAATTGTGAATGTTATTTGTGTATAGTTTCTTAATTAATTGGCGGAGTATTGTTTGTGAATGTGGTTTGTGTTTGGTCTTGTAGAAAGCCTTCTCTTATGGTCCACCAAAATAAAATTATTGGTTTTTTCTACCTTGCATTTAAGTTATTAATCGAAAATCAGTTCACGTTGGTTTGAATTTCGATCAATATTGAAATATCATACTCATTTGGATTAATTGGACTATGTAAAAGGCCAAAATATATTTTACCTTGAACTTGGTATATTTTGCGTTTTGCTGTCCTCAATTTTCATTTCACTCCATCAACATCCTCAAACTTAGCAAAAATGTACCATCATCCCCGGGTCACGTGTCATCTTATGTTAGATTTTTTTATTTTTTCTCTTCAATCAGAATGTGACATGTGACACTGAAGGGGGGCTGGCAAGTGCATGCATTGTTTTGCCAAGTTTAAGGAGTTGGTGGAAACTTTTTAAAATTGGAGTGACAAGATATAAAACATGCCAAGTTAAAGAGGACGAAGTATGTATTTGCCTATTTAAAATTGTGCCCTCCATTAATTTTTCTATTACACGAGAAAAATTGAAAACACGAGAGAAATGGAATATGAAAAACTTGATATATATTTGTTGAAAAATAAAAGGAGAGGGCATCTAGAATTTTTTTAAAAAATTCAATTATTTGTTATTTCAATCATTTCAATTTTTTGTTTTTACCATGAAATGGTGATGGTTCCAATTATGAGCAACAGCTTTAAGTCATGTCTTCATTTGGATTAATTCTCAATCGTCAATTTACAGGTACTAGGATGGTTGGCCCAACCATTTAAATTTAATTGATGGGTGAGATTTGACAACACGAGAGAAATGGAAAATGAAAAACTTGATATATATTTGTTGAAAAATAAAAGGAGAGGGCATCTAGAATTTTTTTAAAAAAATTCAATTATTTGTTATTTCAATCATTTCAATTTTTTGTTTTTACCATGAAATGGTCCGGATGGTTTCAATTATGAGCAACAGCTTTAAGTCATGTCTTCATTTGGACTAATTCTCAATCGTCAATTTACAGGTACTAGGATGGTTGGCCCAACCATTTAAATTTAATTGATGGGTGAGATTTGACAACCTTACAACTTTATCAAATTTGAATTAAGTTAGTGTAAGATGCTGCATTTTAGCATTTTTTTTTTAAATTTACCTCATTTGGACTTACATTATTAAATGAAAAGAAAAGTTACCAATCCACCCCGGATGTGATTCGAACCTGTGACCTCTAGAGTCCACAGTTTCCGTCTTAACCATTAGGCCAAGACTTCAATTTAGCATTAGTTGGTGAATATTTATTCAATATAATTTCCAAGAATTCCGTGTGTAGTTATGAAGTTCTAATGTTGAATTGAAATTTGACCACCAAATATTCATTACATTTTCTCAACAACAACATTATATATGTTTTCGGTATTAAAGCTTTGATTCTGTGGTGTAATTACCCGGGGGCATATAGTGAGACATGAGATGTTTTATTTATCAGTCACATGTAGCTTCGTTAAGGTTTTTGTAGACTTGGATGGAGCATACAGCATTTTGCTAAACCATTGGATGTATTCAATGAATTTTGATGACATGTGTACTTTGCTAAACTATTTGATGCATTAAGATTGCTCACATAATTATTGTCATGAAAAGTTTCATTTATAAACTTTTGATGGAACATATTTGACATTAAACAAAAGATTTTAACCCTTATCACTGATTAATTAGGAATTACTTTCTATTAATTTTCAAAACTTTTCGGGATAACAACCTGGATTAGCTAAAAAATCGAGCTTTTCGGAAAAGTGACAAACTGATCCAAATTTTGGCTATTTGAAAATTTTCTTAGATCTTTTTTCTCGTTTTCACATAAAGATTTCAAGCCATAAATTTTGTCTAATATATGTCTTATATAGTTGTCTAACATAAATCATTAAGTTCAATCAAAAAAAAAAAAAACATAAATCATTAAGCATCATCTATAAGTAAACTATAGGACGGAAAAAGTAATTCTCAAAAAAGCATATTAAATATAGGCTTAGTCTTAGAGATAATAAATGAAACAAAATATTCTAAACCAAATAATAGGCTTAGTCTTAGAAAAAACAAATAATTTAAGAATTCTAAATGAGACATTATAAAGAAAAGAAAGGCAAGAGAACATTACGAAGAAAGTAGATCACAGACAGATTTAAGTGGACTTTTTTTAAAAAATTTTAAAGTTTGTATTCATGTTATAAACATTGGCCAAATAAAATTCTATATATACTTAGACTTTATTAAGCTCAAACATGGACAAGCTCAACAAATAAAATGCAACTCCATGTAGTCTGTGCTCTTTTAACTAGCAAGCATCCTTTCATTTTCAAATAATTAAAGATAAGTTAGCCTAAGGGTTTAAACTATAGTCCATGCTCCTTCAAACTAGCAACCATCTTTTCATTTTCAGACCGGAAGGACTCGCATGAATATAATTTAATTAAATGATGAAGATAATTGTGATATTTAACATGCGATTTTATAGTTTTTGTTCGTTTTTTTTTTCTCTTCAGAATTGTTGGAGATGTTGGGTTATCTCACATCGATAAGATATTAATAAGAGATTGAGATAGTGGATCAAACGGTTATCTCCTATTAGCTTGTTTTGGGGTCAAACAGTACCATGATATGGTATCATACCAGCTCAGGGACGGGGGGGGGGGGGGGCAATGGAAATGGGGAAAAAGTTTTTTGAATAAAATGTTTTTTAAATTGCACAAAAATTAAAAGCCAAATTGAAAAAACATT
>CAOJBI013074719.1:0-24159 GCA_948277035.1 Euphorbia corollata
AACTTCCTTAACTTTAAAAAAGTGAATCACTCAACTCCTTTTGACAAAGTATACCACTCAACTTCTTCTTCTTTCTTTGGATTTCTGTAAATTTTTTCAAGGTTTATTGGCCAAATTTTATATTCTACCAAACAGATGAGATTGTCAAAAAGAGTTAAGTGATTCACTTTTTTAAAGTTGAGGGAGTTGTGAGGTTCTTTTTTAAAAGATGAGGAAGTTGTGGGGTTCTTTTTTCAAAGATGAGGGAGCTACGAGAACCTTTGCAAAGATCAGGGGGTAGTAGGGTTTTTGGTCATAGGTGAGGGAGCAAACAATGCATTTAGTCAAATATTAAATAAATTCAAAATACATAACAACGTGATTCATGAAGTGAAAAAATAATTTTATGTTCGAAAATCGGCTTAGACTTGTCAAAAAAGTAATTAATATGTTCGGGTTAAAGCTCGATTGAACGAAGCCCGGTTAGGCTCAATTTAAACAAAGTTTAAGTTAAGCTCAAGTTCTACTTTGTATCGATTTGACCAAACTCGATTATGCTCGAATTCATTTAAAATTTAAATGAGAGCTTGAATAATAAATTGTTTGAACTCGACTTGGTTCGGTTCATTTACGGCTCCACTCGGAAGTGAACCAACTGAAGAACATAAACCAAGGGCTAATACATATCAAAGTAGCAAACAATTTTGACTATTGAATTTGAATCAAATCAGGAACAAAGTAAAAAGGTCCTAATTTGAATCCACTAATCGGTTTTCGGTACTATAATCCTTTGATGAATCTTGTTCCCAATAGGTCAAACTCAAAAATCAATTCAAATGGTTGCTGCCCATTCCCTTTCTATTCCTACCACAGCCAACCCCAGTATTTCGTCTCTATACCCTCACCTCCACTCTCTTCTGCTTCCTTTCCCACCTTTGCTTCTCCTTTTCTAAAAACCACTTCTGTATCCCAACTTCACTACTCTCCCTTTTCATCGTCAAAGATCGTTCCTTTGAGGAGTGGAAGAGGAAGATTGATGGAGATCCAACAGGGAAGTGGTAAAGCTCCTGTTTTTGATTTACATGGTGTTGATGAGGATTTGGTTGCTAATATGGTTTATGATGCTCTTGTTTGGTGCTCTCTTCATGGTCTTGTTATTGGTGATAGAAGCGTTCAGGTCTGTGATTTAAAAGCTCCATTTTTTTCTTATATTTATGATAATATATTAAAATTCCTGTTCTTTGATTGGTTTCCTCATTCTTTTGAATTGAAAGTTGGAACTTTTGGTTGCATGATTACCTGATGCTGTTGTTCTTGATCGAACTTTTTAAAGTTGGTCTCTTACTTTCATGATTGTTGATTTAGTTGATGGAAGAGTAATCCAAGATGAGAATTATGGTGATGTTTCAATGTAGAGATCAGGAAAAGTGCCTGGTGTTGGAATGGTGCATGCTCCATTTGCATTGTTGCCTGTTTCATTCCCAGAAAGTCAATGGAAACAAGCATGTGAGGTTGCACCCATTTTCAATGAACTTATTGATCGTGTGAGTTTAGATGGAAACTTCTTGCAAGAGTCATTATCAAGGTAGTTTTCGTGGCTTATCCAGGCCTGATTCATTCTAACCTAGTTTATTTTTTATTTGCTAATAGTTATATTTTCTAAGACAGAGATTCATTTCCTACATGGTTTTATCATCCCAGGAAGCTGTTGCATACACAGTTTATTGACACTAAGTCTCGTTTTGAATATTAATACTGTAGAACAAAGAAAGTGGATGCTTTTACATCAAGACTTCTAGATATTCATTCCAAGATGCTAGAAATGAACAAAATAGAGGCAAGTCATAATGTTGAGTGGGATAATTGTTATTTGTAAAGGTAGGGTAGTTGATTACTATCAATCTCGAGGTGCTAATGTTGTTTTGTATTGATACAGGAAATACGCTTGGGTTTACATCGCTCTGATTACATGCTTGACGAGCAAACTAATTCGCTTCTTCAAATAGAGCTAAACACAATTTCTTGTTCATTTCCTGGCCACAGTTTTCTTGTCAGTGAACTCCACAGGTAAAAAAATTTGTCAACCTTTTTGGTTCTATTCTTAGAGTTATCTCGGTCATATTGTATTTTATTTTATTTTTTGTACACCGCAAAAAGCTGCATTGCCTTTTAAGTGATTTGTTACGGATTCACAGCACAGTCCATTAGCAAAAGTACGTTTTAAAGTAGGATTTTAATGTATCCTTGTCTTATTGCGTTGTGGAGTTTCCTGTCTCATGACTTGACATAGTCAATGAAGCAATTGTTTGGAATATAAATTTGTAATTGCGCTATCTGTGCATTTGATCAATTTGAAACCATATTGTATATTTTAACCATTCATTAGCCTTCATCTATCCATTTCCTAAAGTGATATAGTTATTACACATTCATTTTAAAAAAGGTCAGAGATACTTATTTGGTTCAGACTAACTTCGACAAAAAGAACAAAAAAGAATTACACTTGCCGTTTATATCTGCAGGAGCTTGCTTCGGCAATATGGGGAACACCTTAGATTAGATTTTGAAAAAGTGCCTTGCAACAATGCTACATTGCAATTTGCAGAGGCTCTTGCTAAAGCTTGGATCGAGTATAACTACCCGAGGTAGTCTGAATCACACCACCTCCACTTAGTTTTTGCTGCTATTATCAAAGTTGTAAGATTGGTTGATGATACTTAATACACCTGAGCAGGGCTCTAGTTATGATTGTTGTTCAGCCTGAAGAGCACAACATGTATGATCAACATTGGGTTTCTTCTGTATTGAAGGAGAAATATCCTTTCTTTTTCTTAGACGAAGATATTCCACAAGGACAATTTGTTTCTTGCATCTTTACTGAAGATGAAATTTACCAATTTACTGCTTAGTTGGAAGTTATTGAATTGAATTTTCAGAAATTGATTCTAAGATACTTGTTTGAATGGTGCATGTTTTTTAAGTCCTCTGCATAGTTTCTTCCTTAGCTTTATTACACACATAATATTACAACAATTCGAAAAACGTTGGCAGACATTGATAAAGAAGGGGAACTTCTACCAGATGGAAAACTCCTTGTGTATGTGACTTCCTGCTTTGAGACTAATCTCATTTTTCGGTTTGTGGTTTTATTTTGAACTATTTTATACTCTGATTGAAGGAAGTTGCACATTTGCAGAGGTGGCCAAGAAATCGCAGTGGTTTATTTTAGATCTGGGTATGCACCTACTGATTATCCTTCAGAAGCTGTAAGCATCTCTTCCTGTACTTTAATTTTACGACTCATTTATTTTCCCTTAAAAATATAATCTTTGTTGTTAAAAGGCCAAATATATCAACAACCCCCTTTAACTTGGCAACAAAAGCCAGATGCCACCCTGACTTTCAAAAGTTTCAGTCAACTCCTTGAACTTGGCAAAAATGCACCAGTTTGCCCTTCAGTGCCACGTGTCAATTCTGGTTGGAGAGAAAAAAAAAATCAAAAGATAGCATATTGGAAAAGTCATGCCAATCAGATTTTGACACGTGGGGTCGAGGGGTTAAGTGGGTTGCTTTTGCCAAGTTGAGGGGGTATCTAGTCCTTTTGTAAGTTGTGGTCGAATCTGGTTTTTGTTACCAAGTTAAGGGGGTAATTATGCATTTGGCTTTGTTATTACGTGAAAAATATGGTGCTTTTCTACTTACCCGTTTTCCTCTTTTAGGAATGGAGGGCTAGGATGCTGATGGAGAAGTCATTAGCCGTCAAATGTCCATCCATAGCTTATCATTTGGCTGGAACCAAAAAGGTGCAACAGGAACTTGCAAAACCTAATATGCTCGAGAGGTATTTTTCCGTGATTAGCACTCATTATTCCAATTTTTTTTTTGTATAGCTCCATTTTAATTTGGTCTAATATGAGGCAGTTTTGTGCAGATTCCTAGACAACAAAGAAGATATTGCCAAGCTTGAGAAATTCTTTGCTGGTTTGTGGAGTTTGGATGATCATGATGTTGTCAAGAGAGCCATTGAAAGACCCGAACTATTTGTGATGAAGCCCCAAAGAGAAGGCGGAGGTTCCGTATTTCTTAGCTTGATAAGTTTTTGCCATGTTTTTGTTGCTTGCTAAGTGTGTACTAAAAATGAGTCGGACTCTCGTTTCCAGGGAACAATATCTATGGTGATGATGTGAGGGAAAACCTCTTAAGACTGCACAAAGAAGGAAGCGAAGAGGAGGCAGCATACATTCTCATGCAGCGAATTTTTCCTGCTGATTCACCCACATATTTGGTTCGCAATGGCATATGTCATAAAGATCATGCAGTATCAGAACTTGGAGTATACGGCTCTTACTTGAGGTATATGACTTGTGCATCAAAAGTTGTAAATTAATAAAAGGCATAATGCATAAGTAGATACCCGAACTTGTGCTCGAAAAACATACTGCCCCCGTAGAACCCTAAACTTTCAAAAAGTGTACCACTTTGTATCATGAACTAGAAGGTGACACATGGCTTCTAGGAAAAGTGGTGTACCTTTTGAAAGATGCGGGGTACTTTGAAAGTTCAAGGGTCAGTAGATTTTTTGGGACAAATTCGGGTAGCTACTGATGCATTAAGTATTAAAAAAAACTCAATTAGTAACTGAAAGGGGTTTTTTTTAAAACTGGTTAATTTGCATACATTGAAAAAGTTTCTGACATTGAATTGCTATTAGCAGGAGAAAAGACAAGGTTATTGTAAACGAACAATGTGGATACTTGATGAGGACAAAGGTTTCATCTTCAAATGAAGGTGGAGTTGCAGCCGGATTTGCCGTCTTGGATAGTATATACTTGAGATGAAGTATCCTTACCCTTCAAGCATTTCTACAGCCTCAAACAGTTCGCAAAAGACTCCTAAAATCCAGAGTCATTCTGTTCCCGATCTAACCGTTTGAGCTGACTGATTTTCTCTTCTGATTCCTGAAAAAAGGTTGATATTCATGCAGAGGAAGGCCTCATAACAATGGTTGTATGGTTTGCTGGGTTTTCGTGTGTTTCGTGTCGAACTGTATCACTAATAATTGTTCAAATATCTCTTCCAATCATTCCTCTTGATGAAATTTCAAGTTTAGAAAACTGCAGATATATAGTTGAAAAGGATAACTGTAACTACCCTGCAACTGCAAGTATTGTTCTTTGTTGAATAAGAGTTGGCGATTTTTTGCTGTGTCGAATCTTTTGTGGATTTATGCCACAGTTCCCCAAAGTGCAGAAACTGAATCAGTCTTCCAGAAAAGCGAAAATTAACATTTTCTTTCAGTCCCAAAATAGGGAAGAGGCACAGTATTTTGACCAGAGACTGAAACAATACAGAACAATTTCATCTGTTTCATTCTTTACATTGAAGGCAGCTTATTGTTAATTCTCAAAGAAAAGACGAAATGAGAAATCATAGAACTTGCAAGAAAAACGGTACAAAGCCTTCTGTGAAATTGAAAAGCTAAAACAATTGAAAAGACAAAAAAGCAAGTGTTCATACTCATGATTTTGCACTTTCTCTGTCTTCCCAGCCAAGTTCTCGAGCCCGATTCTCCCATATTGATGTAAGCTTTAATTCGTCTCTCAGTTCAGCTTCTGCCCTTTCTCTCGCTTCTTCACAAGTTTCTGTTTGAGCATTGCACTTTTCTGCTTCTTTTTGATAGTGCATTGAGGATCTCCTAGCATCCATTACTAATTCCTTGGTATGCTGCAATGAATCATTTGCAACTCTTCTTTGCAGTGCGATTTCCTCCGATAGTAAAGCTACAATATCCTTCTCCATTTCTTCGTGTACATCGGGATCGCTGTTGCCACAGTCTGCAAAAAGAAAAGGAGATACAGTCAGCCTGAGCATTAAAATAGATCTTTGGTTTTCTTTTGCAACTGTAAAAGTAAGCTTCCAAGAACAAATTCCATTGGAATCGATAAAGGCATGAAATCAAAGATGCAAGCTTTTGTTGTCCAGTAGAATGTTTTGTAAATAGAACTCCATAATGGTCATGGTTCTAGAGATTTGAACTACCTGTAACTGGAAACATTTAAACTAACAGGCCTGGAAAAATACCATTTTTCACAACAAAGGAAGACGAACTATGATAACTAGCATAAATCTCACATAACTGACCTGCATATGAGCTGTTGAGAAGTCCTGCATCGAAGAAAATTAGTGTCAATAAATAATGTCTTTGAAGCAGGAGAAAAGAGTGGCAATAAGATGTAGTAACTAGCAGATACTTTAGTACAGAACACAAGTCAAGCTTGCGTGAAGAATCAGTAAAGAGTTTCAGCTTCGGCTTATCCATGATGTTGCACGACTTCAATACTATTACTATAACTCTATAACAAATGCAGAGGTTTATACTATGTCCTAAAATGTAGTTTAATTCTCATGATGGTATCCATGTGAGGCACCAATTCAACATAACAGTTATGATGTCGCCTTTATTTTGTTCCTTGAAAGCTAAACAAGACATAAAAATTATAAAAGGATACATAAGCTATTTATATGTTTGTCAGCATCTTACAAGCTAGATTCTGGACTTTTGCAGTATTCGAAATCAAACATTTCAAAATATATTGTTCTGTTTCAAAAAGCACACAAGAAGCTAAAACTAAGAACAAATCTACTTTCAAATTATGTCAAAACTAAAAAAGTTGGAGAGTGGAAACACAGAGCTACGAGCAGCAAACAAGAAAGCTAAGAAATCATAGGAATTGTTGAAGTAAATACCAGAATTAGAAACAACCAATTGAAAATATATTTTCTATGAACAAGTATACAAAACCTGATTAAACAAACACAATATCAAATCAACACTATCATTTACCAAGAGGTAAAAGCTGACCTATTGGTAAGGACAAAGAGAAATCTTCATCACAGTCACAATCACAAGGGCATGAAGATTGACTACTTGCAAGATCTCTAGAGTAAAAATGGGGTTTCACAATGTACCCAATCATGAAAGTAGCCACCAATAACAATACTGCCCTTGTAGCCATCTATTTAGTACTTCTCAGTTCTCACACTAACAATGTCCCACTTTGATAGAATCGAAGGAAACAGAAGTTACCACAGTAGTTAAAGAAGCAAACCCAAGTTTCAACAGAAGTATCCACTACCCGTTTCAGGATCTTCTACCAAAACCATAAAATTCAGCTTGAATCACACTGCTAAAGTATTTCAAAATGTATCTGTTTCAAGATCTGGCACTATGTAGAAAAAGATTGAAAAATTTGACTATAATAGTAACACTTTAACACTTTAAGAAGGGGTAAAGGAAAAATGCAATTCTTCTACGAACCTTTTTGAGAAAACAAAAGAAACCCAGATCCCTATAAAGGATAAAGAGACTAATAAAATGTGGGTTTGTTGCTGTTTCTATGGAGGAAGAGAGAAAAAGTGAAGAACAGTAGAAGAAAACTAGGATCTTGATTTTTGAGTTAATTGGCTAGCTTTAATTATTCTCTGTCTATTGCTTTAGTTTCTCTGGAGAAAAAAAACAAAGAAACAACCAGAAAACAAAGGTAAAAAAATAAAGCCAGTGTCTTTTTTCTCTCAACCACGGAGAATTAAAGCTGACCGTTGTTTCATCGTTTTATATTGGTACACGTGGCTGATAACTGTACCTTCTGATTGGTTTTGATAATGATACTATTGTCTTTTCGTTCCTTAATATTTAAAATATTTTTATAATGGACAACCAGGGTGATGGTGATCAACCTTACTTGGATACCTTAATTTAGCACGGATGAAGATCCTCTGTCCCCACTATCCTGTCATCAATCATGTCCTTCCATTCAGTTTTTGACAAGTGTTAGACACGTAGGAAAGAGACAATTAAATGTAAATAAAATATTAAAAAAATAACATTTGTCAAAAACTGAATAGAGGGACATGATTAGGGACAGGATAATGGGGACAGAGCCATTTAGCACCATTTGTATTCTAAAATAGGTTTCTGGTAGTGGTTGTTAATATGAGGAAAAATACATTGTTTTTTACTTTCCAATTTGAGTTGACAAGTGATAGATAACCAAACGAAACGACCAACATAATGTTGTCGTTTTCCAGAACCTATGGTTGTTATTTGATTACATAATTGACTTTCATTATATCGGACAATAATTTTCACAATGGCTCTAATGGATCAAACTTAAAGGTTTAAATTTAGCTACAACTTAGACTCATTCTTCCTCCTTGGAGTGCACAACTAATTTACATGATTAGTTGGGCACTCTAAACCGGCTTTAAGCCGGTCTTCATCAAATTACTTTTACAAAAAACATTAATTGATCAAGTCAATTTAATTCACATTTTAAATCTTCTTAAACCATATTTACAACATCGTATTTTTTTAATTGTTTAATAGATTAAATAGAAATTTTTTACATAAATATATATAAACTTTATATATAATTATATTATTCACTTGAACTCATATGATGTGTATGAATTATTATACTTAACTTTAAAAGTCTAAATCCAATAAAAAAAGGTCAAATAAAAAATCTAAAATTATTACTTAAATTTAATATATGTATATATATATTATATATATTCATCAAGCTAATTACCCAATGTTAATTATTTATATAAAAAATAGCAGTAACCCAATAAAGATTTCTTTGTTGATTCTCGCGACAATTGAGAGCCCTCTAATGGTAGTTCTATTACAAGGCATTACTACTATGGATCACTACTTTTAAATAGTATATTATTTCCGGTATTTATAATAGGGATCGGATTTTTAGGACCATTATCTTACATGAATGATGTGTGTCTTATAAATTATTATAATAATAAAAAGTAATAGTATAGAAAAATATTTTTAAGAGACACATGTCATTTATGCAGCAAAATGATCATCAAAACCCATAATTTCCCTATTTTTTTCACTTTTATAATGCAAAAAATGATATAATAATCAATTAAAAGTCCAAAATAGCTTATATTTTGTATAGTTCACCGATGATGAGACTTCGAAGTTTATATTGGCCAACTTGTACTAAAAAATTTCCCGTAAGTGTTTACAATTTCATTTTTAACATATGTTTAAATGAAAAAAAAAACTAACTATTTGTTTGGTAAGGTGTTTCAACATTTTTTCATATTAAATAATAGTTTTTCAAGGCAAATTTAATGGGTTCTATGTTAATTTTATCAAATGTTTGGTTGTGATTGTTTTTAATAACAACCGTCGAGCCTAAGTATTATTATAAAGGGAAATACAAGGAAAGACAACAAAAAGAATTTATTTTTACATTTACGTACAAAAAGAATTTTATTTGAGCTTTCATATAAAAAAGCTTTTGTTTTGTTTTGTTTTTGTGTTACAAAAGCTTTCATATCTTTGTTTTTACCAACCTTTTTCTTATATCTGGTATAAGACCTCTTATACCAAATTTTTCCTACTTTTTTCGTGAATGTCTTATATATGGTATAAGAGCTCTTATACTTAATATATGGGTTGTATAAGGCACTTATATAACTTGTTTTCCCATTAATTTTCTCAATTACTTTTGAAATATCTGCAAAAATCATTGTTCAAATGCCGTATAACTTTTATAAGACAATTTGTCATATATAAAACAATGACATGAAGACTTTATATGACCTGATATAAAAGCTCTTATACCAGGTATAAGAAAAAGTATGTAAAAACAAAAATATAGAACTCTTCTATGCAGAAACAAAACAACCAAAGTGTATTTTTAAGTATAAGCATAAATATGATTTTTTTCAAGCAAAATAAAATTTATTTTTTTAGTATGTTTCCATAGAAAGCCTTTATTGTAAATCTACCAACCTAACCAGGGGTGCTAATGAGCTGACTCGGCTCGGTTCTGAACGAAAATATTTCGACTCGTGAAAAGCTCGGCTCGAAACTCTTCGAGCTTAAAAAATTATAGTCTGATTCGAGCTTGCGAATTTGCTAGCCTAAACAAATGTCATTTACTCATATTAAATTCTTTACTATAATTTTTCAAATACAACATTTTATCTAAATAAAAGTTTATATATATTATCCAAAAAATTTAAACTAAATTATGAATATAAAAATATGCTTTGGAACAGATAATTTGTTTTCTACAAATTAATCAATAATATTATAACAATATGTTTATGATTTTTCGAGCCCAACTTCCAAAAAAAAAATCGACTTTGCTCATTAATATCTTGAGTCGAATGTTTGCGAGTAGGTGGACTTGGTTAACACCCGTGAGTCGAACAGACCATTTAGAGACGGAGGTGTAGTGCATGTATAAAATAACCAAAAAATAGTTTACCCTCTTGGGCACTTGTTATTCGTACGACATGAATTCTGTTAGGATATGATGCGCATTCTGAAACGGATCAAAAAGCAAACTTTTGAGGATTTTGATTACAGTAAAACCCATGTTAATCGTCTGCATTTCCTCCATTCTTTCCCTGTTTATTACTCAAACTAAATCGTTCCAATATTAACCAGCTGAACACAAGCATTCTTGCGCTGCCATTTGAAATCGGCAAAAATTGCCGTTTTTGGGAAATGGGTTTCTCGTCTTCGGATGTAACTGAACCAACGCATCTTTCACTTTGTTATATCTGTCAGCATTTGCATTTGTCTTTGTTGATCTTGTAGAGAGAGAGCTATCATGGGTGAGCTTGGAATATATTGAAATGGGTTTAAGGATTTCAGAAGAAAGATGGAGCAATGATAATAGCTTCCGTCGTTGATTGGTCATTTGTCATGGGGAGGTTCTTCATTGGCTTTGTATTGCCTGTTCTGCTTCTGACAGGTTTGAACCATTCTAGCGTCCATTTGAACCTTAAAAGGGAATTGCTATGTACTTTTAGTTTGAAATGCCATTATTTATGTAGATGCAAATGCGTTGTTATAGCATTGGGTTTAATAGATTAGTCTTCTTGCATACCCTTGGTGTTAATTGAAATTGTTAATAGCTTGGAAATGCAATACATGAATGAATACCTTCCAGTTCTTCAGAAAGCCGACACAATCAATCTTGCATTATAGTGTTTTTGCTCTTCAAACTTATTCGTTCTGATTTCAATTTTATCAACTTTCACTGTTCACTAACACTTCATGAAATCGCTTAAAATATATCTTTTGATGACCTTTTGCCAGTTTGCAGAACCTGCCAATTGCTTCATAAGGCCATTTCAATGTTTTGCATCTGCTGCTTTGACAGTGAACTAGTACACCAGTGCTAAACTTCTTTTTGTTTCCTGTTTGGTTCATGCAGCTGCTTTAATGAATTGGAGTTTGATGTCTCTGGTTGACTTTTTACTCTTTCTCTTCATTCAGTATGCTGCACCAAGAATTGGTAAGTTGCTTCTTTATAGTTTGATGCCTTCAAGATGAGGTTTTTTAAATCAATGTGCACTAAACTTCCATCTGATCACTTGGTGAACAATAATTTGTAGTTCAATCTGGCTACTTTAATGCTGGTTGAATACTTAGTATAATGATTGAAACACATAATCACGGAACTTTCAACTAAGATATCGCAAACTCTTTTACTCGTACTCACATGGTTACTAGTTAATAGAACATGAAGATGCATTTGCTTTTCTTGAGAACATAGCTGCGCCTTCCTAGGAAACCATCAGTTTAAACCTCAGACAGAATTATACATCTCAACTCTAATATCCTTATTGTAGAGAGTTTTGTGAAGCTTTAGTAGAATGTGATGCATTTTTTATTGCTATTTTTCTCATTTTAATGTTCTACATATTGTTCATGTTTTTGAAGCTGATCAAGAAATGTAAGTGCTCTATTTTATTATTGAATTTTTGAAACTGTAGAGCTAATTCTTGCAAAGATTATATCATCATGCCAACAAACAAAAGTGAGGACTATGATTGCAGTTTGTTTATAAATAAAGCATATTTACAAACTTTTCTACTTACTAATGTTGGTATTATTTTGGATGCAATAGGTTTTCATTCCCAAAGACAATCTCTACTATCATGGTGTACGCTTATGTCTTCTCTGCTGGCTATTCTTTCACTTTCCATATTCAACATCATATGGGCTGTTAAGGGGGATCAGTGGAGTATTTCTGTTTCTCATTGGGCCAAATTTATTGGCTTCCTTAGGTAAAGTTTTCTGTTTAAAATTAGCTTCTGAAGGTTTGTGGTTATTTTCATGATAAAATTACGAATTTTTACATTTTGGTGGTTCGCAGTTCTCATTCATGGAGATTACATTATGCAATATTCTTTTTGGCCATTCAAGTATCTACAGCTTTTGTTACTCTAATAGGAATCTATAGAATGAGGTTTGGCTGGGGCTTACATGGTGATTCTTGCTTGTGGGACTTCTTTTCTTCTATCCTATATATAGGTTTGTCATTATAGTCTGTTATTTTGCAAACTTCTTTTTCTTTTGATATGCAGGTTTATTCTTTTTTTATCACAATAATTATTTTGCTAGCTAGCAAATATCTTTGAGCATCTTAGCATAAATAATTCTTTTGCTAGCTAGCAAATATCTTAAAGCATCTTAGCATACTGCAAAACTAGTGACCAGTGAACTTTCACTCATATTTTTAAACATGGATGTAGTTCAGATAGTTTTCCGTTACTTAATGTTAGCGTCTCTTGTTGTTTTGGAATGTTATTTCTCAACTGCATTGTAATGACCATTAGGTGTTCATGATTTTTCTATACGATAAATTCTGCTATTAAATGTTCAGCTTTGATAATCTCTCCATTTCCTCCGTTGAAGGTTCTCAATTCAGGGATTTATGCTGCTTATTGCTGCCCATTGTACAGCTAGTTGTGGGGATTAGCCATCCATCTTGGGCATCTCTGCCATTTTTTATTTGCAGCAGTATTGGACTCATCAAGTGGTCTATAACAAGCAATTTCTTAGGACTCTTTCAGTAAGTAAATTGTATACTACCGGAAGAATTAAAATGTCTATTCTCAGTACAATCAAACGTCAACTTTTGTAATTTATATACTTGTACTGGTTTCCAGGTGGTGGAGGTATCTTTTATTGTATTCAGGCTTGAACATCGTTCTGTTGTATGTATATCAACTTCCCATTGACTTTCCAGAGATGATCGAACGTATTGCTGGGTTGTTTGGTCTTTACAAGATATCTGCACGTGCAGAGTGGACAGAGAATTGTTCTTCCCTCTCACTTCTTCTTTTCTACATCATGGTGAACAAATCATACTTCTTCGTTTTCCTCTCCTTTTTGGGGGAAAATTGGATTTTTATGCTTTTGTTGCAATGTTTAGTAACATAGAGGTAAAATGGGAAGGCAAACTTAGACATATTATAGAGTAAAAATTGATGTCTATTTAAGTTTGATCACTGATTACAGGTACCGATTAATCTGTGATGTATTGGTAAATTTGGCTGGCCATATTAAGCTCTCGTCTTCTCCTTCATGAACATTTTATCCGCATTTTCTTTATCCACTGTTTCAATTAGCAATTGGTCTAGCTATGACCATCAATTAAGTGAACTAGTTCAATGTAGGAATGCTATTAATTCCTTGACAGTACTATTCTGAAAATATGTGATATTGAAGAATTTGGAGGCGTTTTCCTCTTATTCTTTGGGACTTGAAAGTATCATAGTACATCAATCCCTAACAGTAAACAAATTAAGCAAATTTGGAGACAACCAGGTAACTAAAGCATCACGACATGAATTTCATACTCTAAGGGAAGCTTACCACACAAAAAATTAAAGAATTAGGAATTATATTTGCTTATGAGAAGCTTAGGTTAGTACAATATTGTTGAAATGACTCACACACCCCTGATGAGTCCATTCTTGAGAGCATCTATGAATGAAATTAACTTTCTCCATGGCTAATTAATGGTGCGAGACTGGTACAACGACAACATCTTAGTTTTAGAAATATTTTGAAGAATTTTTTTGTTTGGAAACCATGTTCCAACACTGGAATCATCCTATTTCAGGCTAGCTTTGACTCATCGTGATCATATTAAGTGTATCCTGTGAGAAGCAGATGTTAGAGAGCAGCATGCAAACTATATGGGAATATTCAATTTATTATCAGAAATTCATTATGTTTTTTCCATTCTGCAGTTATCTTGGATCAGATATGATCTTGAGGAAATGGATTTTATCATGTCAACAAGTGAAAGCTACTTGACTGAGCCGTTGCTTCTCCCCAAGTATTCATTCTTCTTTCATGAATTCAGGTACTTTTTCCTTGTGCTGTTACACCATCAGATTTTGCGGTTTCTAACTTGGGGGTATTGCTGTAAATATTTTCTGCTCTTATCATTTTGCAGATCTGGTGTAAGGCACACGAACTTCATGTTAAGAAGATCAGTTTTTCGGACATTCAGTGTGAACTTTTTCACTTATGGTTTTCCAGTATGTTCACATTTCTAATTGTATTCGTGCTGCTTTATTCTCTTCAAAAGTCATCAGTTTATAACTAGTTTATACTGTTTCTTTTGCTAAGCTGCACTGAGTATTTCTTTCATATTGCAAAAATTACAGTATTTGATATTGCCTACTTATACATATAATGTTCCCAGTGAGAACTGGGAATGGTTAAATACCTCCATTCATTTATAGTAGGGGTTTATAATGGCAAGGATAGAAAATATGCTGTGATTTTCAACTGCTCCTAATAATGTCAGGCTTATATAAAATGAGTCATTCATATCTCAATTTTTTGGACATTGATATTGAAATTACTTTTATTTTTTACTTTATGCATTCACCTTGTTTTTGTTACTATCATCACATCTTTTGTCTTATTTGCTTGATACTTCTTTTATTACTTTGACAGATTTCGTTGCTTGCTCTGTCATTTTGGAGTTTCCATTTTGCAAGTGTCTATGCATTTGGATTACTTGCTTATGTTGGCTACATTGTGTATGCCTTCCCTTCGTCGTTCCATTTGCATCGGTTAAATGGTCTGCTTCTTGTCTTCATTCTATTTTGGGCTACTAACACCTATGTCTTTAATGTCGCTTTTACATTCATGAATAAGGAAATGCAAAAGGTATTCTACTTTTTGATGTATGCTTTATTGTCTAATGTTTAAATTTAATCACTATTTCATTACATGATTGTGTAGATTTTGATTTACAGGATACGGAAATATGGGAAACTATTGGCTTGTGGCATTACCCTATTCCAGGATTTTATCTACTTGCACAGTTTTCTCTTGGTGTTTTGGTGGCTTTAGGAAATCTTGTGAATAACTCTGTTTTCCTTTACTTGTCTGATGGAAATAGACAGTCTTTTAGCGAAGATTTCACGGTAGAAGGTGAGGAATGAAAACCACACCCACCGGACAATGTGAAACTTTTTCATGTCATTTTTGCTAGCAATAGTTTTTGAAAATTCCGGTTCCATAAAGTGTTGCAGTTGTTGGTAATTTTGAAAGAAAAAAATCTTGGAGAGCTGAAACATAAAATTCAAGTTATAAGTTGTTCTGAATTTTAAAACATTCAGTTCATCATCACAACTCTCGAGAATCTAGGAAAATCTGTAACTTAAACCATGGTGCTGATATTACCATTGTCGAATTGTTCAATGTTTTTATTTACTGAGCTTAATTTCAATCTTAAAAGGTTTGAGTTTCATGCTCAGTTTCACTGAAGGTTCATGCATTTTGTCAGCATTGACATGAAATTTTAGATAGTTCGCATGGACTTCTATGTGATATATCATTTTCTATTGGGAATATCTGTGGTAAATAGAAGTTGTTTGTGTTCAATGTTAAGACATTGCTACTAGTGACCTTTGGGAGAACGAATTTCTTCTCACTCTCAAGCAAAACGCATGTTTTATACTTTTCTTTATGCCTTTTTAGCTCATCCTAGTCTTATATAACTTAAGGTAGGATTCTTCGAGTTATATGGTATCATTTGCAAATCTCCCATACAGGGAAACGTCCATGCAATTTCATAGATATCCTTTCTCTGATCCTTTTGTAGGTTCAGGAATGGCACGTTAAATTGTCTTAAGTGTTCACAAGGTTTCAAATATGAGAATACGTCCTTTCTGAACCTTTAGGATTACTTATTAATGAAAGAAAAAATAGTTTAGAAATATATATATTATGTAAACTTTAGTGATATTGAAAATAATAACTTAAAATTATTAGAAATGAGTGAGCTAGTTTCAAAAAACTAGTCGAAACTAGTGAATCTAAAGGTCTAAGCATTTCAAGGAATAATTTGTTTTGGTGTTAAACTTGTAGTTGATGTTTAAACTAATTTGTATACTTCTTTTATCTGTTTCATTTTCCTTTGAAGCATGTTGTTCTCTTGAAACATAACTCCACTGGTCTTTTGAATTTCAGAGAGTGAAGAAACCAAAGTCTTGGTTGTAGCCACAATAGTTTGGGGACTGCGTAAAAGTTCTCGAGCTATTATTCTGGTGCTGATATTTTTTGTTGCACTGAAACCTGGCATCATTCATGCAATATATAGTAAGTGAATTACAAATTATATTAACTTGCGTATTCGTTACATTTGTCAAACTTTTCAGAGGCATTGTAATATTCCTCATTAAGTTTTTTCGTGTGTGTATTACATCTATGCCCATTTCACTAACCACAAACTAACTTGTAACAATGCTTCTTGCAGTGATTTTCTTTTTAATATTTCTGTTAAGTCACAACATCAGCTCAAAGATATGGAAAGCACTGATAATTTTATGCGAGATGCATTTTTCTTGCTTGTACATTCTTCAGCTTAATTTAGTTTCTAAAGCCGTGAAACAGAAAGGTTCATTTACTGTGGACTTCTTTTCTCAGTTGGGTAAGCAACTAACACAGTAAGTTTTGTGCTTTTTTACTCTTATTCTGCATATACTGTATAAGTTTATTTGTTAACTATATAGTTCTTATCTTTCTTTGGCTGCCATAGGCTTGCTTAATCATGCTAGTACCGGGGATTTCTTGAAGATAGCAGCACTTGCATGCTCCTGTGCTATTCAAAATCATGGCTTTGAATTGGTGTCCTCTTTTTCAGCAATTCTGCAGCATACTCCCTGCCCTCCAATTGGTTTTAGCATCTTGAGAGCTGGTTTGTTGAAATCAGTTCTCTTATCTGTCTGTTCTTCTAGAAACAACCAAACCCATGGCAGATTCTCTTCTCATGGTATAATTCCGCCAATGTTGATTGTAGTCTACGACGCTTTTTCTATTTATGCATTTCACATTCTGATAAACAAACATGGCCAATAATTGATTGCAGTTCTGTCTATTGTCAATATGGTCCAAATGTGGTAACTCACATAATTATATTTATATGATATATAGATTTAACCTTTATGTTTTTGTTTTATCTTCAGAGAAAATGATAGTGTCATATTTGAGGACAACTGGGAAGAAGTTTCGTTCATTGTATCATTCATGTGGAACCCACATCGCGTTTCTGACAATTCTTCTTACAGTGTACCTTGTAAAGCCTAATTTTATATCATTCGGCTACCTATTCTTCCTTCTGTTTTGGATGGCTGGAAGACAAATTTTTGGGAGGACAAATAGACCTCTTTGGTTGCCGCTGAAGATATATGCAGCTCTAGTGTTTATTCTTATTTGTGGCCTCACTATCTTCTTCTTTCTCGAGACATGGCTGTCCAGGATGTTTGATCTGTCTTCTGCCTTTGGATATAACACAGAGGCTTCCATGTTGGAAAATATTTGGCAGTCCCTTGCTGTATTAATTGTGATGCAACTATATAGCTACGAGCGGAGGCAAAGCAATTTTCCCCAGTTACATCATGGGGATAAACCTGAACAATTACATCATGGGGATAAACCTGAACAAAGTTACATTTCTTTTATGAAACGTCTTCTAATTTTGCACTGTGAGAAGATACTTTTTCTTGCGCTATTTTATGCATCTCTGTCCTGTGTAGGTGCATTTGGCTTTCTATATCTATTTGGATTGGCCGTTTGTTCAACTTTACCAAAGTCTTCTTGGATTCCTTCAAGACTGTTTATGGTCTATTCAGGAATTCTTGTCAGTTTCGAGTATCTTTTCCAGTTATGGGGTTATCAGGCTGAAATGTTCCCTGGACAGAAGAACTCATCTGTCTCGTTATTCCTTGGATTGCAGCTCTATGCACCTGGTTTTGTTGGTATCGAGTCAGGCTTGAGAGGAAAAATTATTGTTATTATTTCATGTATAGTTCAGTATAATGTCTTCCACTGGTTGGAGAATATGCCATGCACTTCTAATAGTGGAGGTAGATGGGAAGAGCCTTGTGCTTTATTTTGCTTTTCAGAAGACGCCCCAAGTGAGATAGAAAACTTTTTAAGCAGAAACAATTTATTAGAACAACAAAAGGAAAAGAGAAGGCATTCATGGCCATCTTTAGGTAATTTCATCTCTCAATGGTCGTATTTTGAAGGAACTTACAATGGAACATATTCAAATGCTTTCGGAAACCACAAAGAAAACCACAAGTGGAATCGAAAGCGAATTCATATATTGAGAAAGGAACGACTACACCTGCAAATGATTACTCTAAGAGCATGCGCTAAGTTTTGGTTAGAGAATATGTTCAATCTTTTTGGCCTAGAGATCAACATGATTGCATTGCTTCTTGCCAGCTTTGCTGTGCTGAATTCCATTTCCCTGATTTATGTTGCATCACTTGCTGCTTGCATTCTTAGACCTCGCCATGTCAGAAAATTTTGGCCAGTGTTTGTGTTGTTGTTCGGTTCTGTTCTTATCCTCGAGTACCTGGCCATTTGGCTAAATCAGATATCTTGGAAGCAACACTCTGCAGGTGACACAGGAGTGCCTTGTAATCAGTGTTGGAGGAGCTCTGATCTATACTTTGTCCATTGCAATAAGTGCTGGCTAGGTAATTAGATTCTTTCACTATCATGGAATGTAGATGGCTAAATGCATATAGACCTGCCTGAACTTGTCAACTGGTATTCCACCTCGGATTTTCAAAAGTTATACTTAACCCCCTAAACTTGGTAAAAGTGCACTAGTTTACCCTGCATGCCACGTGTCAAAATATGGTTGATTTGACTTTTTAAAGATGCCAATTTTTATTTTTCTCTCTCCAACCAGAAGTTGACACATGACATTCATGGGCAAACTAGTACACTTTTTCCAAGTTCAGGGAGCTAAATGGAACTTTTGAAAGTTCAAGGTGGCACCCAACAAAAGTTTCCAAGATGGAGGGGGGGGGGGGTTCTCGATGCATTTGGCCAATATAGATGTATATATCCAAGGTTGATTTGCATTTATTTTCTCTCCTTAAGTTTGTAGCTAAATATGTAATTTTTATGCAGGAATCGTAGTTGATGATCCACGAATGCTTATCAGCTATTATGTGGTGTTCATGTTATCTTGCCTCAAGTACCGTGCTGATCACTTCTCCAGCATTTCAGCATCAGAAACATATCAACATATGATGTCCCAATATAAGAAGGCATCGCTGAATAATCTGTCATTTGATAGAAAATTTTTGTGGACGTTTGTTGACTACCTGAGGCTTTATACTTATTGCCACTTACTAGATCTTGTTCTGACGCTGATGTTAATCACAGGGACGCTTGAATTTGACATTCTTCACCTTGGATATCTTGGTTTTGGTCTTGTCTTCTGTCGCATAAGGCTTCAAGTTCTAAAAAAGAAAAATGAAATCTTTAAGTTTTTGAGGATATACAACTTTGTTGTAATTGTCCTTTCTTTGGCTTATCAATCGCCTTTTCTAGGAGATTTCTGCAAGGGAAATTGCACGATGATAAATCACTTCAATGAGGTGGTTGGATTTCGTAAATATGACTATGGTTTTCGAATCACTTCAAGATCAGCGTTAGTTGAGATTGTCATATTTATGCTGGTGTCTCTGCAGTCATACATGTTTTCAGCTGAGGAGTTCGATTATCTGTCTGAATATCTTGAAGCAGAACAGATTAATGCAATAGTGCATGAGCAGGAAAAGGCGGCTTCTTGGAAGACTGAACAGTTGCAACAGATACGAAAAACCGAAGAGGAGAAGCGCTTGCGCAATTTACAAGTAGAGAAGATGAAATCTGAAATGCTTAGTCTCCAAATTCAGCTTCAGAGTATGAACAACACTGCAAACTGTGGTCCTGCTTCTCAAAAACAAGGATTTGGGAGAAGAAAGTCATCTTTAAGTGCTGACGAAATCAACAACATTACAGGCCTAGAGGAAACTGATTATAGGAAGCAACCAGTTGATTTAAACTCTGATCTAGTCTTCTCTTTCAATTTGAATAATTCTCCTACTAATAAAAACTTTGATAGTCCATCTGCAGTACCCAAAAGACTTTCAACAGAGTATTCTAATGAGATTACCGAGCTAAAAGATAGTTCTGCAAGCTATGAGTTCCCCAATATATATCAAAGAGAGAAAACAAAGTCCAAATCTAACAAAAGACTGCTAACCTCGGTTTTCCGACTAGTAAAGTATGGAGTTTCTCAGGTGCAATCTCTTGGAAATATAGCAGTTGTCAATACTGTGAATTACTTCAATATTAAACGTGAAGACTCAGACCTAAGTGATGATTCTTCTAATGACGAGATGTACTATGAGGTGGAGAACATAGGGGTTGAACCTGTGATAACATGTTCTTCTAATGACCGAACATTATCTTTTCAATCTGAAAATGATCTGACCATCTCTGACAGTTCATGCCTGCAAATCAGGATGATCCTTCAGTTTATGTGGGCCCAAATGCGATCTAACAACGACATTGTTTGTTACTGCTGCTTTGTTATTGTATTCATGTGGAATTTTAGTTTATTGTCGATGGTTTATCCTGCAATTCTTTTTCTGTATGCCCTCTGTTCAAGTTCTGGTCCGAACAATATGTTCTGGGTTATTGTTCTTATATACACAGAAATGGGTATATTGGTTCAGTATATATATCAGATCATAATCCAACATTGTGGATTGACTTTCAATCGGAGTTTACTTCGGCATCTAGGATTTCCAACTGATAAAGTAATGACATCTTTTGTTATCAGCAACATGCCTCTTTTTATGGTGTACTTATTTACTCTCCTGCAAACTTCCATTACTATAAGAAACTCAGAATGGGCGACAATTGCTGAAAGCAGCTTTTCAAAGAAAAGAAACAGTATCAGAGAAGAGGCTATTGAAGACTGTGGAAGGAGAATAGAGGAGTTCTTTTTGTCTGCTGAAAATTTCATTAGAAGATTAATGAGAAACCTTTATAGGTACTGGAAATCTCTTACAGAGGGAGCAGAAACACCACCTCATTTTGTACAGTTGTCCATGGAAGTTGATTTGTGGCCAGTGGATGGAATTCAACCAGAAAGAGTTCAATCAGGAATAAACAAATTGCTTGAAATAATGCATGACAAGAGATGTCATGATATGAGCCAAGACCATTTCCACTCAACTAGTAAGGTTCGTATTCAAAGCATCGAAAAAAGTCCAGAAAATGATCAGGTTGCTCTAGCTGTTTTTGAAGTTCTATATGCTTCTCCTCTGAAAGCATGTACTCAAGCAGAATTTTACAGATCGCTAACTCCAGCCGCTGATGTGGCACGTGAGATTTTAGATGCTCAACATGATGGTATCTTGGAAAAAATCAGATTTCCTTACCCGATACTCTCTGCAATTGGCGGAGGAAAGAAAGAAATTGATCTTTATGCTTACACGTTTTGTGGTGACTTGGCTGTTTTTTTCTTGGTTGCCATTTTCTACCATTCAGTCATAAAAAACAACAGTGAATTTCTCGAAGTTTATCAGCTTGAAGATCAATTCCCGAAAGAGTTCGTCTTTATCTTAATGGTAATAGATAAACCTGTCATTGAAGGTTAGTACTTTAATGGTGTGAGGCTAAATGGTTGATATCTTGCAGGTGATATTTTTCTTGATTGTGCTTGATCGTGTGATATATCTCTGTTCGTTTGCTACTGGAAAAGTGATCTTCTACTTTTTCAACTTTGCCCTCTTCACATACTCAGTCGCTATGTACGCTTGGAACTCAGAACTACAACACGGGCATTCTACAAAATTCGCGCTTCGATCTATATATTTCACAAAGGCAATTTCTCTAACACTTCAGGCTATACAAATAAGATTTGGGATCCCACATAAAAGTACTTTGTATAGGCAATTTTTGACAAGTGCCATTTCACACGTGAACTTCTTGGGTTTTCGTCTTTATCGTGCTCTACCTTTCCTTTATGAATTGCGATGTGTACTTGATTGGTCTTGCACAACTACTTCTTTGACAATGTATGACTGGCTCAAGGTATGATACTTGATTTTCTATGCCATTATCTTGTTTCTCTGAAGCAGTGGTTTCGAGTATCTGATACTAGTTCCTTTTCAGTTGGAAGATATAAATGCCAGCTTGTTTCTTGTTAAATGCGACGCGGTTCTAAATAGAGCAAAACATCAACAGGGAGAGAGGCAGTCTAAACTTACTAAGTTCTGCAATGGAATATGCTTATTCTTAGTCTTGATGTGTGTTATATGGGCTCCAATGCTGGTAAAGACTGTAAATTGCTCTTTGTCATCAGAAGTATTAGGCGCATGTTTGGGATTGCTGTCTTGAAAAGCTCCACTTACAAAGTTTTCATCGAATAACATATTTTGGCAATAGACGAAAGATTGACTTTTAATACTCAGCAGTTTGGGAAAGCTTGAAAATGGAGCTTTTCGTGACAGCAGCCCAGGAAAGCCTCTCAAACTGGCCCTAATGTTTGATTTTCGTTACCCATGTTCAATTTTATGGGCAGATGTACAGCAGTGGCAATCCAACGAACATCGCTAACCCAATAAAAGAAGCTAGTATCCGGATTGATTTAAGGACAACAAGTGGAAGGTTGACATTATTCGAGACAACATTATGCGAAAAGATCTCCTGGGTTAGAATCGTTTCCCGCAATGCTCTCGATCCTCATGGTTATCTGCGTGCATATGATCAGCGAGACATCCAATTGATATGTTGCCAAGCTGATGCTAGCACTTTATGGCTTGTTCCACCAGTAGTCCAAGCTAGATACATGAATTCTCTAAGGTCAAGCATGGAAATCCTCTTTTCCTGGCAGTTGACAAGAGATCGGCCAAAAGGAAAAGAAGTTGTGAATTATGAACTGAGAGTTCAAGATCTTGATCTTCCAACTTATACGGAAGTAATGTCAGTACTGAATGGTACTGCCAATGGCTTCAGGATTCATAATGTTTATCCAAGATACTTTCGAGTCACTGGATCTGGCGATGTACGGTTTTTAGAAGAGTTGGTAAGTTTCTTAATGTTACTTGTATCTATTATTTTTCTTTGATGAACTTACGGTAGCTCGGTATTTTTCTGTTGTTATGCAGGTAGATTTAGTTAGCGGTGATCTTGTCCTTAATCGCGGGTCTCCGGAGTGGTGGTCTTTCCATGACATAAACGAGACTTATGGATGTGGTGAGTTTGCAGGTCCTATGGCAATTATCGTATCTGAGGAAACGCCACGTAAGTACTAAAACGCGCATATAAAACTCCAAAGGAATTATTTCTGCGGAATTTCTCTGATATTTGATAATGCTTATGTTCTTATAACAGAAGGCATTTTAGGCGAAACGCTTAGCAAGTTCAGCATCTGGGGACTCTACATTACTTTTGTGCTGGCAGTTGGCCGTTTTATCAGACTACAATGTTCTGACTTGAGGATGAGAATACCGTTCGAAAATCTCCCTTCTTGTGACAGGTATGATTTCTGCATCAAAGTTTTCAGCTTTCCTCATTCCTGATACCGCCTCGTCCACATAGTGACATATACATTCGTGGCTGAACGGGTAAATGCAGGTTATTGGCGATCTGTGAGGGGATTTATGCTGCAAGAGCAGAAGGTGAGCTTGAAGTAGAAGAAGTACTTTATTGGACACTCGTTAAAATATATCGTTCACCGCATATGCTGCTCGAATACACCAAGCTTGAGTGAGTAGCCATGAAGTGATGCAAATGATCTTTAGCACATTTTGGTAGTAGGTTTGAAAACAAAACAACGTTAAGTTAAAATCAAATTTAAATGTAATTTCTCAACCAGTGTACTACTTTTTTCGGTCTAAATCATCCTGTACAATCTGGATTCAAGTCGGGATGAACATTATAATAAGAGTAAAGGTCTCCTAACAATCCGAATATATATTCATTGAAACATTGTGAAAGGGGATGGACTTCTT
>CAOJBI013078767.1:0-10418 GCA_948277035.1 Euphorbia corollata
AACCCTGCCACAGTCTAATTAATGGATTCTCTCGCAGAATTCACTCTTGCTGAGGTACTATTCTTCTTCAATCCTCTTTCCCATTCTACTTTCCTTCATTCTTATTTATATTCTCTCTTGATCTGCTCTGCCTTGTTTATATCGTTTGTCATGGATTCCTCGTTGCCTGTCTATTCATATAATTCATTTTGATTCTACTAATTATTTGGCACTCATATATAGTGTTCTTGTTCACAATCGAAAAACAGGTGCTAATTATTTACACAGAGATCTCTATTTGTTCTCTTTGCCATTTCTTAGTGAAATTGTTTGTATTATCGTCGATTGTTAATTTGGAAGTTGTATTCTGTTATCTTACTGCATTTCATGTAATTTTGCATTTGCTTTAAGCTGGTGGAACTGGAGAATATATACAAGGATATAGGAGAAGAATCATTAAATGCAGAGTTCTGCCAGAGGCTTGCTACCAGTTTTAGGTCAGTCTTTGTTACAATATCAAATTTTAGGACATGATCTCTTGGTATCTTACATAGGTAGTTTAGTTTTGTAAAAGTAATAATATATGACTAGATTTGTTTCAGTTATTCTTCAAAGCGTACTGGAAAGCCAGCCATAACGTGGGAGCAGGTTTTTCTATTTCCTTCCAATTCTGAATAATTTCGGCTTTTAAAAGAATTTCTCATTGTGTCTTTTTTTTCTTTTGTTTTAGGTGCAAAGTTGGTTTCAAGATAAACATAAGGAAAAACGATCTAGTTTGAATCCTTCTCTTTTGGATCTGAAGTTACCTTTTGACCTTTCTATTGTGAACAATCCATCTGAAGAACTTTGCAAGTCCAAAGGTGAATATCATTATGCCTGAGTAATTGTATGCATTGCCATTTTTTATAGTTTGTTTAATGTTATTTCCACATAATTTAGTTTTAGGAATATGCCATAGCATCTTTCATATTGATTGTCGAAAAATTTGTCTTATTATGTGATTCTAGTCTTATTCGCGTAGCTAACTGCCAAGGCGTGGATTAGATATTTACTTGTTTAGATGACCATCTCCGTAAGTATTCCCCGTCATTGTCATTCACCTAAAGTGATTAGGAAGATAGTGCTTGCTTCTGATATAGGAAATTTTGTATCATGTGATGCCTTCAATGGTGCGGATTGTTTTCCATTCACCAGCTAATCCTTTTGTTGTGAAATTTCCATTTTCAACCAGCTATTCTACATATATCACGTTTCGATTTCTCCAAGGCAACTTCTTAAGTATCGCCTCTAATTTTTTCATTCTTGATTTATGATATAGAACGGTATATGGTTTGAACAGATTAGTGAAAGACTATGCATATGAAGTAGGAGCATTCTAGAGTTTAGCCATAACAAACTCCCAAACCTTACGTTCATAACTTCCTTCTAGAGTGTTCCCACCTCTTACACGTGACACTTTGACCAGACCACAGGCCACTTTTTATCGGTTTTCCCTTTTCCCAATTTTCCTCTAGGCATTCTAGTGAGATATTTCTTAGTCATGCTGGGTACTTGGATCATTTTCACTTCTGTTCTCAGTCATCGACGATCGATGTTCATGAATCCAACACAGAAATCACATTCTGCCTTTTTACAATCTCTTTTATACTTGCAAGCTGCAAAATGAATTTTCAGGTATACTACATCGATTTTTCCTGCATTATGTTAGTGTTAGAATTGAATTATCAAATTGACATTACTATTTCTTATTGTAGTGATAACCTTGTAAGAATGATTGCTTCCGAATGCACAAGTTCAAAATTATTATATCTTTACAGGTGGGAAGGTCACTGATGTATCAGAACTATCTTTCGAAGCAAAATCGTGGAGAGATGAGGCATGGTGAGAATACACTATAACCAATAAATGAATGCAAGGCTTTTATCCTGAATACTAACCTTTATAAAATTCTAAAGTTATGGGTGCATGTTCAATCCTTTGGGCTGTTTGCTTTAAGTTCTAGTTCTTATAATGCATATTGCATAGTTGAGTAGGATTCTAAGGAGAATGTGACAATATTAACAAGAAGCATGTGTATGGAAAAGTGCTAAGCTTTGAAATTTGAAAGTAGTAGGAATCTTGGCCATTAGAATCCAGCTTCTTTCTACTGTATAAGAAAATTTTCAATTTGTTTTTCCCTTGTTTGATTCTGTGTTCTGTTTATGCTTTATGGTGCATGAAGAAGGCTTCAAAATGACCTCTCTCCAGAAAAGAAGCCATTTTGCAGTCCTTTGTTTGTTATATGCTGCCATTGTAAGTGGTAGAGAGCATCTCCTTTCATTGTTAGATATTTAGTGATATTTACACTTCATTGCACTTCTGTATAGGAATATATTAATGTGTATTATTTTATTCAAATTATGTTACCGTGCTGCTTAACCAAAGGTAAAAAGTAAGATTACTTTTTTTTGCATCAAAATTTTCAACAGCTCATTTGAATGATGGGAATTAGCATGAAGATGAAGAAAGAAGAGACAAATATTAGAGTAACTGAAATATGCATCTAATCTTGTAGTCAGCAGATACTGATAACTGATTTATTCAAACTAAATCCTTCATCAGGGCTTTCGGCTCCATGCAGAATTGTGTCTGCCTGCTTGTTTAGATGCTGGCGTTGTTATTTAATATAATACTTAGTATCCACGCTACCTAATTTTAACATCACTTTACCTAAATGTGCATTCCAGGTATGATGTTGCCGCTTTCCTCAATTACAGATTTCTTCATACTGGTGAACTTGTAAGATATTTCCAATAATTTTTAATTTTTTTTTCTGTATATGTATTTTTGTTGCAGTGAAGTATAAGAAGCTTTAGCTTCCTTTCTTTCCTTGCTGTGATACGAATAATATGTCAACCCTGATCATCTTGGAATATTTTGGCATTGCAGGAAGTTCGTGTAAGATTTGTTGGATTTGCTAACACACATGATGAATGGGTGAATGTGAAAACAGCAGTTCGAGAACGATCTATTCCTTTAGAACCGACAGAATGTCACAAAGTGAAAGTGGGAGACCTCGTATTGTGCTTTCGGGTACATTTTCTAATCTCATATCTGCTTCAAGACAGGACTCTCAATATCCAAGCTGCTATTGATTTAGGACACTGTTCTTGTTATGGACTCTGGGAATTTAAATTGATTGAAGATAAATTGAAATTTTCAGGAAGCAAATAAACAATGTGTAATAAATGAGATGTGTTCAGATTCTTAGATTTAACAAAAATGCTATTTTCTTTATTCAATCAGTTTGGAAATGAAGCGTTCAGTTCATATTTAAGTGTCGTAAGAGATCCTTGGAGTTCATTTAATTTTACAAAACATCACTAGTAACGAGTTCTGATGCATGATGGTTCACAGGAACGCCAAGACCTAGCATTATACTGTGATGCTCACGTGATAGGAATCCAAAGGCGGGAACATGAAGCAACAGACTGCACGTGTGGCTTTATGGTTAGATACGAGTACGATAATGCTGAGGTAAATCCGTATTAGATATTTAAAATGTTTTTAAACTTGACTATGTCCAAGTTACAAGCTTACTAGATTCAATTGTTATCTACGATAACAGGAATATGTTCAATTGACGAGGTTGTGTTGCAGACCAACAAATTAGTTCTCTTGTGCTTCTAAGATAGCACTGAACTATCAATCATCGTGAACTTGAAGAATTATCCTTTCAATCTCAATTGCAAATCTGCTTGTCATTAATCATTGCAAACCGAAAATATCTCCTCATAATAGGATGCAATGATTTGCCGCCCATATGTTTCCATGGCGACTACTTTATGTGAATTGTACCCTTTACAGTTTTAACAAAAATAATGGGAGGGGAAATTCCGGCAAAATAAAACTCTATTAGGGTTATTTTCGAGGATAATTCCAGAATGAATGTGATTAGAGATATTTATGAATTATGATGTCTTAATGAATCATGTTTCTTCGGGAGAACCATGAGTGGCCTCGTTCCTGTTGAAATCAATACAAACTCTACCAATGGCCTGGTCAGAGAATGGACACAAGCCGACATGCGCATCATAGCAGTGTCAAAGAGAGACAAACAGTATATGCTTTCCCAAGGACCAATTCCACGGGAGTTTTCGGCAATATCAAGATTGCCTCGTCATGCCACATTCCGCAAAAGACCAATCAATTGATTCCAATTGCAAGCTGATTAAATTGCCCACAAAACAATAACTATATAATGGGCAACTATATTTTACAACATAGCTACTAATAATGCATATGTTTAACCACACTGGAGAATAAAAAGTCCAACACTGACATGCTGAAGAAAAATCAACAATAACCACAAGCATAATCACGAATTCTAGCAGCAGTCCTAATAAGAGCTATTATTCAATAACGACTATACAACGACGCCGTTTTCCCTTTGAGATTGACTGGTAAGGACAGTTGGGTTGGGAGGATAGGTTCATCCACAAACACCAGCAGGAACACTTGAAGATTACAATTGATAAATAACTTATAACCTATTTTCACTTGTCAAAATTTCTCTACACCTGCAAGCTGGTCAGATAACGGGACGATGTTAGCTCATGACACTGTCCGCCCATAGCAAATTGATTCCAAATATAGATTTTTCGCCCACTTTTCCTGCAAAGACCCATTTAAACTTTTAGGAAACGTTTCAGGTACATCTAGTATATTGATACCAAAATTTATATATGTATTCCACCTTGACATGATCACTAGGAAAGGCAGAAGTCCGAAGTGTCTCCTGAGTTTCATCCAAGGGCTTCCTTTTTGGAATGCTGAGCACAAGAGCAGCCTGGTCCCATGTCGCTGCAGTTGCTGTGATACGATATCCTTTATCCCACCTGCGATGTATGCCTTCACTTGGATAATGGAAATCAAGTTCAACCACCTGAATGTTAATACCATAAACTAGTTAGCTAGTTTCCACTCTCCACGCACTCACAACTGATAAGAACCAAATGAAGAATGACCACCTGCTGTGCGAATCCTGAACCACGAGACATCACAACTCCCCATCTATTTCCTGCAGTCCCCATTGCAGTAACATGGAAACCCTCCTTCCATTTTTTGTTAATCCATTTGAAGGGGAATATATCACTAACTTTGTATGACTGCTGCAAGTAATGGGTGCCTAAATATACCAAAGTCGGTCAAATAGCCCAAGAATGTCACATGAAAATCAAATACATGAAAATAGACTAACCTTTAGACATCACAACCAATGAGCTTCCATTGGCGGCTCCAGCGATAGCACTTATATAATAATTTTTCTCCCAGTGGTCCGTTATCCATTCCTTCATGCATAGGCAGAAATTAATCAAATAAATGTTACGAACAAAAGGAAGAACCGCTGGAGAAAAATTTTCAGCGTGACCAACAGTTACATTAAAAAGCATACCTTGTGTAGAAAATGTGATGATAGTTCATACACCTGTGAACCAAAACCAGTCCGAGCATCCATAATCAGGGCCCATAGATTTTGAGAAGAAGCTACACTGCTAATATATAATCCATCCTCGTTTCCTTTTTCAATGTGTTGGGCAAGCCTTGCATCAGCCACATTATAATGATACCTAACAAACACATGAAAAGAAACTTCTTAGAATTATTCATCTTCCAAAAATTCTAAAGAAGAGCATGATTCATTTAGTCATTTCACAATGATTTGAAAAATCAAATTTTGTATGAGATAAAAATTTAAAGATATGACGTGCTGATTTAACCAGAAAAGGACAAAACAACTATAGATTCTGACAATTTCGGAAGCAAATAGTTCAAATTTTTATAAAATGTAGAGATAAAAAGAAACAGACGTTACAGACTGTATCAACTAAAATCACTATTAGAACACAAAGTAGCCCATCATGAAAGGCATGAAGCAAGTAGAAACCTTTGCTTCATAGGCCTGTGTGCATTGTACACACTAATCCACTGTGTTGCTGGCATGCCGAGACGAATCTTCTTCTTTGGCTGATCATCGTCATCCTCCTCATCATCAATATTTAACCGGCTTCTTTTACGACTCTCATAGATAACCTTTACATAACACAATCGGAATGGCTCCATGAATTACTTAAAAATCCTGAGATGTTATTAGATAAAAGGATATTACAATCTCATGTACCTTCATAGCACCTTCTGTGTTAAGTGGCCTGTTAACTAGACTTGGACAAATAATTGCATTTAAAAGAGAAATGCATTTTGCATAATCAGGCTGCTCGTCAAACTTTAAGTTTACCACATATTCCACAAAATGTTTGAAGGGTGCTGGACAAAAGCAACAGATTCCCTCTGGCGATGTAGCCATCTTTTTCTTACAAACAAGGAAGCCTTTGTTCTCACCCTACGAAAACTATCATGTTAAAGGAATAATACACTTGTACAAGAATATAGTATAAACAGGGAAACAGTGACTGCAAAAGATGACCATACAATCGATCAATTTATCAAACAAGAACCAACCTGGTATCCCTGCCAAGGTAGACGACCTCGCAAAAGGAAAATGAGAGTATAAGCAAGAGATTCTAAATCGTCTCTCCTACTGGCTGCTCTTCCTAAATGGGCATGCACGCTGGCATAACGAACTGTCCCTCTGTGGAAAATAAACAATAGGGCCCAGGACTAATTAATCCATACAAAAGATATAATGATTTCGAGAAAGAAAAAAAACAGCGAGATAATGAATCTGTCATAGCAACACCAATACCTAAAAACATCAGGTCTTTGATCATAATCAATGTGACGGCCGGTTAAATCATCCTTCCACTTGGTAGCTGATCCATAAAATGAACAAAAGAGTAACAAGTTTGAAGCAAGAACTAAAAACACATCAAACAATCAAAAGGAAATTAAAATTATTTGGTTTACCAGTTACCTAATCCAAGATCAACAAGAAACAACTTCTTCTCATCAGTAGATCCAGGAGGTCCAAGCAGAAAATTCTCTGGCTTTACATCTCCATGAACATAACTGCAGAAAAGATAATCTTTAGCTTGAGTCATGATTATGTCGAAACTACACATCATAATAAAAGATATACAGAAGCATCATTTATCACCTAAGGATTTGCATATCAAACAAAAAAAGCTAATGATAGGTTTATAGTATCATCGAAACTATCTCAAGCAAACCAACCCAAAATAACAAGAGCAATCCAATAAATAAATATTCGAAAACTGACCCTTTAGAATGCATCTTCTCCAATATTGATAGTGCCTCAATGCCAATGCACCCCACCATTTCAGCAGACATTCTGCAATTCACAACAATGGCTTGATAGTACCAACTAAAAGCAGAATGGGCAAACAATAGATAGCAGATAAAATAGGAAGTAAACTTACGTGTGAGAATTATTATTCCAAACATCCCACAAACTTGGCCCCAGCTTGTCCATAACCTATAAAGCAGGGAAAAGAGGTAACAAACAATCATACAGCCATGACTGGTAACTGAACAATCTAATTACGCCAAGGATGACCTACCATGATATAGAAGTCCCCTTGGCTACCCTTGTAGTGTAGTCGTGGTATGCCATGACTGCCTCCAAGAACACTGTTCAAGTAATTCAAAAGTAAAATTGTCAGAAGCATTACCCTGCTGGAGGGGAACTAGGAACTAGCATAACCATCATGACGCAATAAGGATTATTATAATCAAACTCACCAGTAAACTTGCCACTCATGTGGGGGTCCATAATTACAGCCCTTACTGCTTTTATGCTCAAACTTTAGGGCAACCTAAAAGACAAAGCATGCAGTTAGTGAAAAAAAAAGTACATGGCAGAAATATTAATGGAATATATCAAATTTAATCAAGGCAAACACATGATGGCAGGCTGGTAGCTATACCTCTTCAGCTCCAGGTCCAGGAGAAATACGTCGCCCAACATAAACTTGACCAAAGCCACCTTTACCCAACTTTTTTTCCAATTTATACATAGGCGAACCCACAACTTGAACCTGTGACATCATAACAAGGAATCAAAATTCTACCGCCATGAAAAGAAAAGACTGCCAGTTCAGTAATTTGAAAGAGAAAAGAAAAAGTAAGCAAACACACAACATTCAAACACAATAAATGTATAGAAAAATTCTGTGAGGGGAGAAACAAGGAATGCACTTTCTCAGACTGGAGGATCAGAAAGAAAATTAAAATACAAAGCATATGCCACAACGGTAAAAAAAACAAGTGGCTTATGTGTACCTAATGGTACTCGAAAATTAGATCTAGCGAATTGACTCCAAATCAAGAGTTAGATTTGTAATTAAACTGTTTAAATACTACGACTTCATTATGTACCATTGTTACACAAGAACTGGTCCATTCTCAAACTTATAATAAAACAAAGCATATGCCACTGAAAAGGGAAGTTCATCAAGTAAAGAAAATGAAGGCCTCCAGTAAATTCAAAATTGCAGCTATCAGTGAACATAACATCAAAAGAGAGGGCTCTTGCAGCTCCTAAGCCATACACCATAACCTGTCACTGAGAGATGAAACAATGCTTCTATGAAGACAATAAATGGCATAAAAAAGATGCAAGCAAAGGTTCAAAAGAAAAAAATTATTCATATATGAATCATAACCAAGAATACAAGGCCACATTCTCTAACATAGTTTTTCTCATTTTTAAAATTAATAAGTGTACACAATGAAACAGCAAAAAACATAGATAATTCAGATTTTCGTTCACAATGGTTCACAATGAAAAATCCATAAGTTCACAGAAGTTCCAGCTACAAACCCAAGAACACACAAAGATCCTACTAAACTCCAGCGACAATATACCTCACAACAATCAAAGAATCAATTTTTTAGCTTCATAACCCCAATGTAAGTAAATAAAAACATTTTTTCTACAAATTAACGGTTCTTCCACTCCTACTCCAATATCATGGACCAATACATCTTCTCAAGATACCCAATTTACATGCTAAAACACATAATCTTAAAAATGAATTAACAAATAAATAAACGAAAAGGCTGAGATAATATGCATCGTATACGAACCTTGTCAGGAATTGGAGAAGTGCTTTCATCTTCTTTATCATTACTCTTCCCGTCACTATAATAATCATCCATTGGTTTCTCTCCTACCTCCTCCTTTTCCGCTTCAACACCAACACCCACTCCTTCCTCTACGCCCCTGATATTCCCCTGCTGCTCCAACGCTGCGACTTCTTCGGCTGCTGCAGCGACAGGAGCTACGTTTTCATTTACTAGCTGCCGTTGCTTGTAACCGCTTTTGTTATTCCTATTATTGTTTTTCGGCGCAGCGCCACCAGCGGCCGCTGCCGCGCGTCTTCTCCGTGTCCTAGTGGCGATAGCCTCCACCGGTTCGGTTGGACTCGCTTTCCTCTTTGCTGCTCCCTTGGCCCTGCCCGTTCCACTACGTAGCACCGGCATCGTTCATCCTCTGATTTCACTTTCTCATCACAAAATTAATTAATTCACAAACCGAATCCCGAAACACACTGGATCCCCAACCCTAACGACACAAATAAAAGTTACCGAACCAAATGGAACCCTGCTTCACTGATCGCAAGAACTGAAATACCGAAATATGTCGCAGGACATGCTAAACATTGCAAATGTAGAAAACAATCAAGAAAATTCCTGACTCAAAATCAGAGAATTAGGTAATCGCATTAGGGGATCGCCTCAAAGAGGCAATTTAGAGACGAGAGAGAAATATTTAGGATAATATCTCTGTAAAATAAATCATTGTTGTTTTGAGGAGGTTAAAACGTAAAATATATTTAATTCTTAGATTATTATGTGAAATATTATGCACCGTTGATGAGGAGTAAACATACGGTCTGATTAGGGGATAGAGGGAAATATTAGGGGAGAAACAAGGTAAACCAGAATGGGCTTTGGTTTTCCTGCACGGAACGAAACCGTGGACCAGCCCACGGCAGCAGTCTCAGTCTACTTTCTGAACTGGTGGAATTTTCCAGTGTAACTCGGCCCTTGTTAGAGTACTTTTGCTTTCTGATATTAGCCATTGGATCTGGTTCAAAGCATGCTTCATTAAAATGAATGGTGCTGCTCAAAATCCTCCAATCGTAATTACAGTAACTAGAGGATTAACTGTTAAGGACAAATTTGTCATTATCTCACGAATTTAAAATCTAATATGTTGAGTAACTTACAACAACTTCAAGTTTGAAAAGGCAGTTTCAAATTAATGTTAATTAAAAGATTGGAGCTGGAAATAATTTTTAGTATAACCAAGTGTCTTTGCTTTTCATAGCCTATACAAACATTGCAGTTGTAGCCAAAGTTATTTTACAAAACACAAACTGTATATTAAAATCACAATTGGATCATATTTTTTGTAGTGATTGGTTCAAAAAAAATTCACTCAAAATATATAAAAAAGAATAATTTAATTATTCCAT
>CAOJBI013083040.1:0-10009 GCA_948277035.1 Euphorbia corollata
TTCTGCGAATTCTCTCTTCAATCTCTGTGAGAGTTTCGCTGGGTGTCATGGGGTTTCTGGGTTTGTTCTTGTTGTGATTCTAAATCTCTGTTTTTCATTCCTGTTGAGGGTGAAGGATTTAATCCTTGATTAAATCCTGTTGAGTTTAGGGTTTACTGATTTTGGCTCTCTGTACTCGGATTCTTGAGATTAATAAACGCCGCCTGCCGGAAACCTTCCCCACAGTGGAATAGTCTAGTTTCCCGTAAAACGGAGCTAGGAAACCACTATAAATCGTGCTGTTCTTTACTTTCTTGTTTTTATCGCATTTACTGTTTTTGCCGGAATTTCGCTACTCCGATCTGCTTCTGACTGCGCAACAAAAACAATGGAAACAAAAATGAAGGAGGGTTTCCATTCAATTTCTGTCTTTTTCTTTAGATCGGTGATCCGGCTTAGTGACCAACTACTCTAGGCTATACTTGCAGATGTCCAGTTATAAGGAGGCAACCTTCCTATTTCATTTGTGTCAATTTTCTTTCTCAAGCAAAGCAGGTTATCATTTCCTATCTTTCACATTTCGCAAAACTCTCGTCCAAGCAAAATCCATAAAAAAACTTCATTCGCCGATTAAGAGAGTTTTCTCTTAATTTCACGGATATGGGGGAGAGTTTTTTCTTTATTAATTTCACCGAGATGGGGGACTAATTTTGTAATATTCTTTATACATACGAGTATGTTTGGATCAATATTTGATATGAAGTGAATGAATTTATTTCATCTTGCGACGTGTTTACAATCTTTGTTTTTGTAGGAAATCAATTTGATTACGTAGTATGAGCTACTTTTTGTTGTTATGCATACGTCCTGCTCATTTGATAATTTTCATATTTTCTGTGAGATTATACAGTAAGATTATGTTATTTCTGTTTTAGAAAAAAATGACATGTCTAATGACGAAAGAAAAGTATTAATCACTAGTGTAAATAAAATGAATGTTTATAATAATTCCAGTAGACTAGGTTGCGTTTGGCTTTCTTGTCCAACATAAGTAAGCATAAGAAATGTAACGCAACAGAAGAAATATATTAAAAAGAAAAGACAAATATATTATGATTGAATATTTGTTCAGTTCTAATACATACTTTGTCCCAAAACTTGATAATAATTCACTTTTATCCCTCTGAATTTACAATTGCTTTCGTTAACATCCCAAACTTGGCAAAAAGACACCCGACAACCCCCTCGTCTCATGTGTCATGTTCTAGTTGGATAAAAAATCTGACATATTTGAAAAGTCAAATCAACCAGAAGGTGACACGTGGCACGAAAGCCTTCGGGTGTGTTTTTACCAAGCTTAGAATGTTAATGAAGGCAACTGTAAGTTCAGTGCGGCAAAAGTGAATTCTTGCCAAATTTGAGGGGCTATTTGGCATTCTTTAAATTTTAAAGTGATGGTAAAGTTGATTTTATTAATTGATATTTAATTTTAATTGTTAACAAGATCTACAATCAACTAAATCTCAACCATTTAAGATCAGTTTAAGATCAATTTTCTAAATTACTATTTTGAAAAACTCAAATTTTTAAGTTTTCTCAAGTTGCTGTTATAAAAAGCTTCACACACAAACATCAAGCAAACCTTAGTTACTCAGTATCAGTTAAAATCTTTGTCCAATGTCAAAATATATTATTTTATGAAAAGTTTATGAGTTAAATTTTTCAACATGATAACTATGACATCAATTCTAAACAGACTCTAAAATATCATAACTGATTGACATTGACTAGTTTTACAACTTTACCAAATTACAGTGATAGATAATCCTAATCTGGTGACCATTATATGGCTAGAGCTTTGCGATAGGATTGTTCGGGTGGCCAAATACGGGGAATCACCTCCTCATAGCAAAAAGGTGTCTAAGATAAAAAAAATTTAGCTTATTAATTTATTATGTTGAAATATAAACATTAATTAATTATAGAATAATATATTTCACTTGAAAATTTAGATTTAATTCATAACTTTTTAACATTTTATTATAATTTTCAAAATTGGCTAATTTTATATTTCTTTGTCGGAGGTTAAATATTTAAAGAACAGCCCTTTAAGACTACCATGTGTGTATATATAAACATATGTTGTGACCTCCCTCATATTTCTGTGCCGGTAGTAATATCATACAGCATAACTTAACCATTTTTGAAGCAAATATCCAATTCACCACACATATATCTCTTAATTTCTTTTCTCATTTACAGAGCAGAAAATCACAAATAAAACTAGCTAGCTAAATGGCTGGTGAAATAAAGAACATCAATTTGCTGAAGAAAAAGAACTGTAATATTGGGTCTTTAAGATCGATTTTTATGCATGCAGATCATATAGATTGGTTGCTAATGACTCTCGGATTCATTGGTTCCGTCGGCGATGGCTTCTCCACTCCACTTGTTCTGTTCGTCACTGGCAAATTGATGAACAATATCGGTCCCTCCTCTCCAACTAACTCAAGTACTCAGAATGTTAACAAGGTCTCTTTGATCCTTCTCCTCCCTTTCACTTTTTAATGTCCATATAACTTCATACTGACTATATCAGTTTGTGTCAATAGCAGAATGCATTGGCTCTTTGTTATTTGGCTTTGGGAATGTGGGTTGTTTGTTTCTTAGGTGGGTTTTTTTCGTTAATTGAAATTGAAAACTGAGTAACATGGATTGGGTTTTTTCTTTTATGTATTTGAGCTAATGGATTTGTGGTTTTGTTATAAAAGAGGGATTTTGTTGGACAAGAACAGGAGAAAGGCAAGCTTCAAGAATGAGAGCCAGGTACTTGAAAGCAGTTCTCCGACAAGAAGTAGGTTACTTCGATTTACATGTAACAAGCACATCCGAAGTCATCACTTGTGTCTCTAGTGACAGCCTCCTAATTCAAGATGTCCTCGGTGAAAAGGTAGCTTCAAAATAAATCAACCAATCAATTAGTTAATCTCAATTTCTACTGATTAGTTCAATTATTAATTATCAGGTGCCCAGCTTTCTAATGAACACATCAATGTTTGTGGGTTGCTATTTGGTTGCGTTTTTGTTATCATGGAGATTAGCAATTGTGGGATTCCCGTTTGTTATTCTTCTGGTAATTCCTGGATTGATGTACGGCAGGACATTAATGGTATTAGCAAGAAAGATTAGGGAGGAATATAACAAAGCAGGCACTATAGCAGAACAGGCAATTTCTTCGATCAGAACTGTTTATGCTTTTGTCGGAGAAGAAAAAACCAGTTCTGCCTACTCTGCTGCTCTTGATTATTCCGTCAAATTAGGCCTCCGGCAGGGCCTGGCTAAGGGATTAGCCGTTGGAAGTAACGGCGTCGTTTTTGCTATTTGGTCATTTATGTCTTACTATGGTAGCAGATTAGTGATGTACCATAATGCTCGAGGAGGCACTGTTTTTGCTGCTGGCGCATCAATTGCTGTGGGTGGATTGTAAGTTTTACTTTGATTTCTTCCTTATGTCTTAACCACGAGCTTCTATATATGACTGCAACACATCGATGGTATGACACTTTAGTTCGAGACTTTTACTATTGCAACACATCAAAAGTAGGAATGTGTTTATCTCGGACCTTTTTTTGTTAAGAATGTTGAAGTCAACTAAAAAAATAACTATTTTATATACATATGACATATAACAATAGAGTTAACACATATTTGAGATATAAACACATGCAACTACAACAACAATTATAATTCTAAGAGTTTTTTCTTTTCTTATATATATATATATATATATATATATGATTTAACCTAGAAAATAGATGGGTTTTGGATCTGATTTTCGTCATGAATGGTTGCAAATCTATTTAGAATCGGTTTAGTTTAGTACTACTTTTTTTATATCAAAACTGAAGTTCCGAAAACATTTGAAAGATCTAGGACAACAAATTTAACAGGTAAGGAAAAGAATGTGAACTAGCTTAATCTAATTTAAAAATGCATTTCCTTTTTAAGGTGTTCCATTTTAGTTTGTCATTACTTTATTGGGTATGCTCAAATCCTTTTAGAATCTGATGAATGGTGGTGGGCTTCTATTTTCGAGGTGATAGTTAATGCTCTTCATGATGACAGACATTGAACTGCTAAAAATGACATTAGTGTTTATTATTTGACATATTTTTTTTCTAAATTTTTTTCGTAGAGCACTTGGGGCAGGACTATCAAACGTGAAGTACATGTCAGAAGCATGTTCAGCAGGAAAAAGGATAATAGAAGTGATAAGAAGAGAGCCCAAAATAGATGTAGAGAACTTGGAAGGTGAAATTTTGGAAAATTTTAAAGGACAAGTAGAATTCAAGAACTTGGAATTTGCGTACCCATCAAGACCACAAACCACAATCTTAAAAAATTTCAGCCTAAAAATTCATGCAGCAAAAACGGTCGCCTTAGTGGGCGGCAGTGGTTCTGGCAAATCAACTGTAATTGCACTAATCCAAAGATTTTATGACCCACTTCGTGGAGAAATTCATTTTGATGGTGTAGCCATTGACAAGTTGCAACTCAAATGGCTAAGATCTCAAATGGGTCTAGTGAGCCAAGAACCTGCACTCTTTGCGACGAGCATCAAAGAAAACATAATTTTCGGAAAAGAAGATGCCAGTATTGACGAGGTTGTTGAAGCTGCCAAAGCATCGAATGCTCATAATTTTATCTGCCAATTACCTCAAGGGTATGATACACAGGTTAGTTACTCAGTTCTGCTTGTTTTAAAGCACCCAATCTAATTTTGTGCTACGTGCGACTATAATTTACTAAAAGTCTTTCAAATTCTGAAACGACACGATTTCTTTGTCGTTTTATCATTATTTGTTTGATATTTGGAGGATGGACCTACAGATTACGTTGATTAATTTAGCCCATAGCTAGACCTCTCACTCGTGATTTCATTATTTATTAAATAAGGAAAAAATCATTTAAAATGCTGTTACTTTCCCAACTCCTGAAAATGGTCGTCCATGTGTTTTCCATTTTCCATTATCTGGTCTCCATATTATTTTGTAAGAGTCTGCTTCAATTTCAAACCTCTCACTTTCTGCTTTGGATCTTATTAAGAGAATTATATTTTTTTATAATATTTATAAGTATGTTTTTGAGATATTTATAAGTATGTTTTATAAATATCTTTTTGAGATATTTTTGTTCGGATTTAGTCACGGTTAAGGCTCCTCATCCTTCTCAACAAATGTATTTAATGAGATCCGAACTCAATTCTCCTTTCAGCTTGTTCAACCTGTATTGCCAACTGAATTATATCTTGTTGGTTAAGAGAGTTATAATTTTAATAATATATAAAACCGGTATGAAAGTAATAAATGGTGATGTGCTAGTTTGCCTTTCACTTTAATTCTATTTGAATTTAATGAAAAAGTAATTTTAGAAATTTTAATTTACTTTTTCAATAATTATAATTAATTAATAAAATAATAAAATTGGTTATACGTTCGCCATCAATAAAATAGTTAAAAAACGATCCTTATTTCTAAAAAAACAAAATTAAAATATTACTTTAAACCTTAATATTGCGAAGCTAGTTTTTTTTTTGCTAAGCTAGTTAAGTAAGCATTAGTTAACCTTAAGGGTGGGGTCTAGTGATAGGGGCTAGTTCATGTTTAAGCATCCATCAAAGATCGAACCCTGGAATGTGCATGGAGCAACCTTAAATCTTGGGATTAGTCATCCTGCATATCGAGGATTATTTGGATGTGATCATTGCTTAAAGGTACCGCCCACTGTTGGGACCTATCCAAGACCACCTTGCGGTGAAAAAAAAAGCATTAGCTGAACGGTCTACACTTTTTTGATAAAGGAAAGGTTAATGATCGAGAGAAAAACGAAACATCTCAATGGTCTATACTATTTAATGTTAAATCAAATGTGGACGAGAAATGGTACATGTTATGTGTCATATTTCGGTAGTTGAATTTAGTTTAGCTCTGATCACTAGTAAAAAGTTAGTTATTAGCAGTTCTATCATTGATCCTTCGGTCTATTAGTAAACCTAAACTTCCAAAGTGTTTTTATACCATACAAGGACTGCAATTTAGCTTTAATCCACAATTATGGAAATTTTAATTGGAAAGAGAAATTAGTCGTACCATGATATAGTTTTCATGCCATTTCTTTAAAGTGGACTGTGATTAAACATAAAGATTACCGATATGAATAATGCAATTCATATTAATGCAGTGCTGAAATAAATTCATTGTTATAATGATTTTTTTTTTTTTGCTAAAGATGATCATTAATCTATTTAACTCAATCATTATTTAAATATTAAGTAGTAAGAACCGTTTAACTGATTAATCAGTGAAAAATGATTAACAGGTTGGAGAAAGAGGAGTCCAAATGTCAGGAGGACAAAAACAAAGAATCGCAATAGCAAGAGCGATAATCAAAGCGCCAAGAATCCTTCTCCTTGACGAAGCAACAAGTGCTCTAGATTCGGAATCCGAACGAATTGTACAACAAGCACTAGACAAGGCCGCCATTGGCCGGACCACAATCGTAATTGCTCACCGTCTCTCTACCGTACGTAACGCCGACGTGATCTTCGTGGTACAAAACGGTCAAGTAACAGAATCCGGCTCTCACGATGAACTAATAGAGAACAAAAACGGACTATACGCATCACTTGTCCGTCTTCAACAAACAGAAAAACAAAAAACAATTGAAGAAACCGGTCACACTGAAACATCATCTTCTTCAACACTTTCGAAAACCAACTTGAATAACACAATGACTAGCCTGTCGTATTCAGCCAACGCAACAGCTCCTGCTCTGGCCCCAACTGATCAGGAAGAGAAATTTAAAGTGCCGTCGTTTTGGAGACTGTTGTCATTGAATTCACCTGAATGGAAACAAGCCACTTTTGGTTGCATTGGGGCAGTCTTATTTGGAGGTGTTCAACCATTGTATGCATTTTCCATGGGATCAATGGTGTCGATTTATTTCTTGGAGGATCATGATAAGATTAAGGAGCAAATTAGGGTTTACGCGTTGTTGTTCCTGGGGTTAGCTGTTTTTACGATGATTGTCAACATTGTTCAGCATTACAATTTTGCATACATGGGTGAGTATTTGACCAAGAGGATTAGAGAGAGGTTGTTTAACAAGATTCTTACTTTTGAAGTTGGATGGTTTGATCAAGATGAGAATTCAACTGGTGCTATTTGCTCTAGGATTGCTAAAGATGCTAATGTGGTACGTTATCTTATCCCTAACTTTACTTCAAATATGCTATCATGTCATGAGCACCAAGATTGTCAATTTTCTTAAAAAAAAATCAAAAAATAAAATTGTTGTCTATTAGTTTCCATCGACGGTGTTGTTTACTGTTCAAATGTTCTTCATCGAACTAAAATTTGTTTTCTAAAACTGGAAGAGTAGATGCAATAGCAAGGAATGGTTTCTAGAGTGCTTGTAACGCACTGGGTTTGACTGAATGCACCCGTAAACTAACACGAATCTTTTCAATAAGTTTTATCCTCACCTGCTTACTTTTTGGGAGCTGCATTTCAAGAGGTCACCCATCCCAAGATTTCTACAAGTTAAGCACGCTTAACTTTGAGTTCTTTCGGATAGTCTCCCGAAAAGAAGATGCATTTTGTTGGTATAGGTAGTATGTATGAAATCTCTTAAGTCTCTCTTAACTAAACTGTCCCGTACCAATTTATTCGAAAAATCCTTAACCATTTTCGATTGTACTGTCCCCTAACAGAACAATCTCGAAAGCCTCTCTTTCGGGTGTAGATTCGGTTCATTCCTGTCCCCATCGACATCATTCATAATCACTCTTTGATTAGGGTCTTCCTATCCCGACGCCACCTCTATCAAGACCTGGTCGTTACAATGCTTTTATCTAATTTTGTGTTTAAATAATGGTATATATCTCTACATGGATCCTATTCCAAGGATTTTAATTTAAGTGGTTCTTGGTTTGACTCGCATTAGTGCATTATTTTAGTTACTTATATTATAATCTTGTGTCAATTACTAAGCAATGGATTAGGCTACGTCGTTCAACAAAATTGATAAAAATTGTACTTTTTTTTAAGAAACAAAAGAAATGGTATCTTATTTTTTGAAAAAAAATACAACATGCCTTTTTTAATATATTAATTGATGATATTTAGCCATATTCACATAAAATAAATAGTAAATAAACTTTTTAACTGCGAGATTTGTAAATGATACAATGATAATTTTTTCATACAAGGGAATCGGATCGTTTGTAAAAATATCTTAGATAGGGATGTATAGTTTCTTAGCCAATCATCTTTGGTCAATAGTTTTAGCCCCATTGTTGAAAGCAATTTCTTAGTTTCAAGTTTTAACTTTCAAAATGGAAGTGAGAGGTCATGGACTGAAACACACCCTCTAATTTCAAGAAACGGAATTTCCTTTTCCATTAGCAAACAACAAGTGCTTTGTTTAAATTCCATTTACGAAATGAGTTCTTATTTTGTGTACTGTTGTTGTGGGCAGGTGAGATCTCTGGTGGTGGACAGAATTGCTCTTATAGTACAAACAGTGTCAGCTGTATCCATAGCCTGCACAATGGGCCTAGTAATTGCTTGGAGGCTTGCTATTGTTATGATAGCAGCCCAACCTCTTATTGTTGTTTGCTTTTACACAAGGAGAGTCCTACTGAAAAACATGTCACACCAAGCTATTAAGGCCCAAGATGATAGCAGTAAATTAGCTGCGGAGGCCGTCTCGAACCTTAGAACTGTCACTGCCTTCTCATCACAAGATCGGATCTTGAAGATGCTCGAGAAAGCCCAAGAAGGCCCGCAAAGAGAAAGCATTAAGCAATCCCTTTATGCCGGAATCGGGCTTGGTACTTCTCTAAGCCTTATGTCTTGTACGTGGGCACTCGACTTTTGGTATGGCGGAAAACTCATTTCCCAAGGGTATATCACCTCAAGAGCGATGTTTGAGACATTCTTGATCTTGGTAAGCACTGGGCGTGTCATTGCTGATGCAGGAAGCATGACAACTGACCTAACCAAAGGTGCTGATGCGGTTGGGTCAGTCTTTGCAGTATTGGACCGGTATACCAAAATCGAGCCCGAAGACAATGAGAGTTATGAGCCTGAGAAGGTAATGGGTCATGTTGAACTAATTGATGTGGACTTTGCATATCCAGCTAGGCCAAATGTGATGATCTTAAAAGGCTTCTCAATCAATATTGAAGCGGGGAAGTCAACGGCATTAGTGGGACAAAGTGGGTCTGGTAAATCAACAATAATTGGACTGATTGAGAGATTTTACGATCCAATCAGAGGGTCAGTAGAAATCGATAGCCGAGATATAAAGTTATATCATTTAAGATCATTAAGGAAACACATTGCTTTGGTAAGCCAAGAACCAACATTACTCGCGGGTACAATCAAAGACAACATCACATACGGTGCATGGGTCAAAGTCGGAGAATCAGAGATCATTGAAGCAGCTAAAGCAGCTAATGCTCATGATTTCATCGTCGGATTGCAAAACGGATATGACGCGTGGTGTGGGGACAAAGGAGTACAATTATCAGGCGGTCAGAAGCAACGTATTGCTATAGCTCGTGCCTTACTGAAAAACCCTGCATTGCTATTGCTCGATGAAGCGACCAGTGCGCTTGATAGCCAGTCAGAGAAAGTGGTGCAGGATGCTCTTGAGCGTGTGATGGTGGGGAGGACTAGTATAGTGGTGGCACACAGGTTAAGCACAATACAAAAATGTGATTCGATTGCCGTTTTGGATAGAGGACAGATGGTAGAGAAAGGAACCCACTCTGGTTTATTGGAAATGGGTCCTACAGGAACTTATTTCTCATTGGTTAACCTCCAAAGAACCCCGCTTAGTATTAATAATCACTAAGATGTACCTTAGGTAAAGGATAACTCTTTGACTCTGTTTCATCCATTACTATATGGGCAAAACAATTATACCCATTTTGCTGCAGTTATGTAAAAATATTAAGTATTTA
>CAOJBI013084352.1:0-10506 GCA_948277035.1 Euphorbia corollata
AAAAGCCGGCGAACCCTTCTCCTCGTTCCTTACGAGATGGAGGGCAAAGGCTGCACAGATGATCAACCGTCCATCCGAACAAGAGCAGGTGGACATTATAATCAAGAATCTGCTTCCGACTTATCAGAATCTCCTACAAACCCAATATCTCCCAACATTCCAGTCGCTCATTGCAACTGCGAATAAGATCGAAGATCTGATTCAAACCGAGTGACTCAAGGAAGAGTCCTTCGAATACAAGAACCCTATTCAAGCTCAAAGCAAGGCGAATGAATTGCCAACATCAACGTGAATCCTATCCCGAATCACGGAGAGTCAAAATTCTAAAATGGAACCCTAAAATGGGATTATCAATCAATCAATCAATCTTTTGGCCTAAAGCCATTCAACTTTTGACATAATGTCATTCAATCTTTTCCCCAGCTTTAATCAATCAAACTTTTGGCCTAAAGCCATTCAACTTTTGACATAAAGTCATCTTCTTTTCAAATCAAACCCTAATACGGATTTAGGTACATTCATAAGCCTTCAATAGAAGCATCCACCAATTAATCAATCTTTGACTTAAAGTCACCTCCACTTTAATTAAACCCTAAATTGATTTAGGTCCATTCATAAGCCTTTAAAGAAGCATTCAAATCATTCCTAAGCCTTCAAAAGAAGCATTCAGACTTAAAGTCTATAAACTAATTTGGTTAAATAAATTCAACTCGGCTAAAATAACATACATTCATGCATAAAGCATCCTTTACCTTTCAATAGGCATCCTTTCGAACTACATGGACTTTGATTCCCTATTCAACATGGGATATGTAGGCCAATCTGTAAATTAATTACGGATTTCAAGTCAAATCACCAAAAAGCTTCTTTTCACCTGCATTACACATTAGTCCAAAACATAAGTCTTGACATGTTCCCCGAACCCATCTCTGGTTACATTTTTAGGGTTTTCTTAATTGACCTTTAAAAATTGAATTAAGTGGCTACTCCATACATTCAGGCTTCATTAGAGGTCTAATTTGGTACAAAACCAGTGAGCCTAGTTCCTCAATTTGGCGACGATGTTCACAGCGGGATAGTAGTAGCTGGCTCAGAATCATATGTTAGCCACGTAATCTGTAACAATTACAATTGTTGTTACAAATATTCTAGCAAATGATGATACATATTCTGAAATTATTATGCAAACTAAACATATCCTACAAAATTACGTAAAAAAACATATGATACATAAAAAAAAAGAAAATTAAACGTACCTCTGAAGCCGTCCGCTAACCGATACGTAAACGCAGCCCCTTGTAACGTTGTTCTATCTGCTGAAGCAATCCGAGGGTCCACATGCAAGCCCTAGGCTACCCTTCCCTGATAGCCAACCGTTGATGGGGATGAAAGCATGGGAAGTACTCATAAATCTAGGCTTGTAAAAGGGTAAGAAAGCCTACAATCTGCTTCGGATCCGGTCGACTAGTCCCCCTAGCTATCGATACAAGTATGCTAAAGCAGCTGCACCCCAAGCATATCCTGATACGGCCTCCAAATCATCCTTCACTTCCAACACTACACTCGGCCTTACTCGTGTTGCACTCTTATCTGCAAACGAAACAGTACCAAACACAAACCACATCCATGCATCCAACTGAGGATGTACTGGTCGCTGTATATTTTGAACTCGTGATAAAATGCCCTCAACAGTAAATCCTCCCCCCTTCCACATAGAATCAAGGGCGACATCACCAATTCCTATCACCTCCATAACAACAAGCCTATAGCACTAGAATCTCCATCCAAATAAACAGGAGCTCTATTAACAGGAAGACCAAGAATATGATGGACGTCATGCAACATGATGGTCATCTTACCAAAAGACATGTGGAATGAGTTAGTATCAGGCTCCCATCGCTCAACGAATGCAGATATCAACGAAGTGTCGATTGTGTCCGTACATAATGAAAGGGACATGGCTCAAACCAATCATGTCGATGTTGTTCACCACCCCTGCATCCATGTTCTTGTACCAATCTTTGAGCATGTCAAATTTTCGGACTCTGTTGTGACATCTCAATGATGCTCTGCCATTCCCCTCCCAAATCGCATATGCAATGTAACCCAGAAAACTAGGAATTGTGCTAGGGTCCATTGGACCGCCGGGTACAGAACATGTCACCCTCCATCAATCATCACAATCCCTACCTCGTCGAGGCCTACTACTCGAACCATGTAAGGACAAATCTTCCAACATTACGCTTCCTCACAGGAACAGGTACAGTTTATAACATACACAAGCGGAAAGCGATAAATAAATAAAATGCGATAAGTAAACACGTAGGAATTGAAATGCGCCTATCTTAAGGGGGGATTAACACATATGGGGAATAGGGGTACAAATGGTCTTACATACAAAAGATCTACAAATACATTTTTATTTACAATTGCGATACCCGAAGGAAAAATAAAGCTAACATACATCTAACCTAAATCTACCTGCATCCACAAAGATTAGCACGAGATATATCACACCACAAACAAATGTTAGTAAACCAAATAAGACCCGGTTAGATAACATAAGTTAGGTTAAGGTGATATTTTAAATCGCGTGTTGAATAGATTTAAAACAAGGAAATTCGAGTTTCCCGCGCGCTTTTCTTATAAAAAGGGCTAGTTTTAGACTCGATTGTTGCTCAATTTTATTAGTGAAAGTGCCACATGATATAAGGTTAGGTCTGATGTTAGGGAAAATGTGTTTATCATCGTGGGGGTACCCTAAAACAGTATATAAAATATGATTAACTAGGTAAAATGGGCCAAAAACGATAAAAATAGGCTCGAAAATGGTAAAAAATGACCCAGAACAGCTAAAAATAGTTGAAAAGGGCCCGAAAATGACCCAAAAAGGCCATAAAGAGGCCCAAATAGGGTCTATGATCGGTACCCACGGGTACCGACACCTAAATTGGTCGGTACCGACCATTTTGGTTGGTACCGACGACCTCTTCGGGGCAACACGAATTTTTTCTAAAAAAAATTGAAATTAACACCCAAAACACGTCAAAAAATTCAAATTAACTCAGAAAACTACCTCTCTGATGTGAATTTCTGAGTTTGGGAGCCAGAAACACCTTAGAAACGATCCTCCTCATTTCGGTTTTGATCCCCTCCTTCAAGAAAAATCCCTTTCTCTCTCTAGAAGTCCACCTCCTCTCTCTCTCTCTCTCTCTCTCTCTCTATCTTTAAAAAAAAGTCATCCCCCCTTCTAAACCTAATTTTTAGGCTTTAAATAGTATGGGATAATGGGTTTAAGTGACGCCCATTCCTAATCTAATTTGAGTTGGGTTTTTTAAGGAAATAGATGTAGAGATTATGTAGAGATTTTTAAATACGGGAATGGGCTTTCTTAAAAAAAGATATGGGTTTTTATGACTCAATTTTGGTATTTCGGTCTTTTGGAAATCTTCCCTAAAACCTCTTCCAGCTTCCAAAATACTCAATAAATTCAAAAAGTGTAGTGAAAATTGTTTTCATCATCGTTTATGAGCGAGACAAAATCCCGTGCTCACAAGTTACCCCTCTTGTGGCTACTGTTGATATAATTCAGAGTATCTACATGAAAGAGAGCAACGGATAGAAATCATACTTGAGGTGACATGGATCGTCAAAGTTGCTTCTAGGTTTTAAGTCATCTAGCTGCTAACCTGAGTGAAATTGGTGTGGAAGCTCTTTAGGACACGAAATACCCCGCACACCTTGGAAATCCAACAAGGTTGACTCTTGGGTTTTAAGTCGCCGAGTTGCTAACCCAAAATAAGTGATGGTGTTGAAGTTCTTCAGGACACGGAATACCACCGCACTCCTTGAAAATCCAACGAGGTTGACTCTTGGGTTTTAAGTCGCCAAATTGCTAACCCGAAATAAGTGATGTTGTCTCCGTCAAACTTGAGATGGGAAAGTACACCTTTTGGAATGTTGACGAGGTTGACTCCTAGGTTTTAAGTCGCCTTGTTGTTAACCCAGAATAAGTGATGTCTCCGTCAACCTTTAGGTGGAAAAGTGAACCCTTTGGGATGTTGACGAGGTTGACTTCTAGGTTTTAAGTCACCTAGTTATTAACATGAAATGAATGATGTCTCCGTTGACCTTGAGGTGGGAAAGTGCACCCTTTGGAACGTTGACGATGTTGATTTCTAGGTTTTAATTTATCAATATCATTTACGATACTTACAATATATTAAACTCATACAATATATTGTACAATGATAAATTTGAAAATAAATATTCAAAAATATTTATTACAATGATGAAATTTGAACTTATTCATAATTTCTTTAAAAAATACTACTACCTTAAGTACTATGGCCATGTTCTCTTAGACTACAATTCAATTAAGTTCAGTTCAGTTCAGTTAAGTTCAGTTAAGTTCAGTTCAGTTAAGTTAAGTTCAGTTCAGTTAAGTTCAGCTATGTGTAATTATAAATTTACATTGAAATAAGTTCAGTTCAATTAAGTTCAGTTCAGTTCAGTTCAGTTTAGTTCAGTTCAGTTCAGTTTAGTTCAGTTACGTTTAGTTCAGTTCAGGTTTCAGAAGTTGAAGAGAACAAGGCCTATCAATATTATACACATAGGGAAAAATTAATAAATATCCACAAATATTTATTTAAGAACTTATTCCTAAACTTTGAGATGTAGAGATATTAATTCACATTTGCATTTTATTATACACATATAATAAATTGATAATTTAATAAATATCCTCAAATATTTATTTTTAAGTCTGAACTTATTCGTAAGTTTAACATAAAAACTCTTTTAATGTCATTTTTATTCTGAATTGCTATTCACCGCCCAGTATTACTTCGCGCCGCCCGTATTTTTTCATATACATACCAAAACTATCCTTTTCTCAAAACTTCCTAAAACAAAAATTTCTCTCAAATCAAACCGTCTTTTTCAACAATTTCTTCGACAATGGATCGACAAGGACGCAAGGATTCGCTTCGGGTATGTTTCATTCTTTGAATTGTTTCGAATCAATGTAAAAAATTGAAAAAAAAACTTGCTCAAAGCAGCTGGAAATCTGGTCCGCCTGGGAAGCCTATATGAGCAATACAAATTTCTCGGGACGGACATGTAGCTGTTGTTGGCGTGTACAAAGGTAATATCGTGAAAACAGTTAGCTGTATTTGTTGGTGAACCTATGAAACCAGCATATATAATTGCAGAGTTGTATAATGACGCAATGAGGAATAAATCTTCTATTACTTGCATGTGGTACATCTCATTGAAAGGACATGCACCGCCATCCCAACAAATACGTTTAATGGCTTCATCAATGTCGCTAATATATACTCTCTCTTAAAGCTCACGGTTGACACATAATTCGTTGGCCATATTGTGTCGGACATATATATACTGATGTTCGTCACCAAAAAAGCAGCTTGCGACGACCCGAAAACCACAATTTCCATCTCCGAGCACATCGACTACAGCTTCAATGTACGGCCAAAAAATTCGAGGAATCTTGTCTTTAAAAAAATACTCCCCGTGTCGCACTCCACACACATCTGGAAAACCAGAAGGAAAATTGTAAATATTGTGTCAATAATAATATAAAACGTTGATAGTGTTCGTACCTTGATTTGATGCATTGTAGGCAGATGAAAATGACTTTCGAGAGGTCGAAGCATTGCGTTGGCTTGTGCTTCTTCTATGTCCAAAATCCTTCTGAGTGTACTCCCAAGCACTTTTATCTCGTCTCATTGATCTACTTCCCCTCGGTCTTCCCCTTACATTTTCATTGACCTCCGGCTCAACATAATTTGCATTTTCCGGATGTAGTTCATCATCCACCATACATGCTATGGCTTGCACAAAAACTGGATGTCGATCTCTAACTGTGTCTGCCACTGATTCCCAATAACGATGAGCTTCAGACGGAAAACCTGAATATGCATCTATATTGTTGTTTGCGTCGCTTATAATTGCTAAAGTTTTCCAAAATGAGTGGATTTGATCAACACTTTATTGATTGTTAAGAGTTCATTGCATCTCGTATGATGCAAGCACATGGTAGGCCATGGGTGGTTTGTAGTGCGCAACCACATTGATCATATACGTAATCTCCGAGGGATGCCATCCGTTCATACTCATCCCACAAAAGTACTTGAGCATGGTGAGAAACAGTGTAAGCCATTAACTGAAAAGGAAAACCAGTCCTTGCCGAGCATCTTTTAGCCATTGAGACTTCAAGTTCAGCCCTGAAAATATACACAAATTGAAATGGCTATCATTTTGTAAATAAGAAAATATATACTAAGAAAATTTCAACATAGTAAGAAAATTTCATACTTGATGCTGTTTTCTTGAGACTCGATTTTCTTATGGACCTTCATCCATATGGTATCTAATGCTCCGGTAGAAGTATGCAGCCATTTCTTAAGCGAAGCATGAGCACTTTCAACTCTGCAATTTGAAGTGTTCCCGAGGTGTAGAACATCATTAGTCCATGCATCAACAAATTTCTCTTTGTAAATTAACCAGGTATTCTTAACATATAGCAAAACCCTGGGCCAATTACTCCAAGAGTATTCCATATGATATAGTGCCTCCTCGTAATCATGCTCTGTCCGTGCTCTAACAACTTGATTTCATCTCCCCATCGTAAATGCATTCGCAGAGTCTACACTTCCCAAAAGTTTCGTTACTTTGTTCTCAACATCATGTTGTATATGTCAAAGACAAAGTAGATGTGCTGTGTTCGGGAATAGAACCTTCAACGGTTGGAAAATTCCCAACTCACGATCAGTAACAATCACCGTTGGTTGTATGCCTTCTCCAAACATGATCCGTATCTTGTGGATCATCCATTCGTAGCTTGCTGCAGATTCATCCTTCATTAGTGCATAAGCAATAAGGAAGTTTTGGTTTGTCGAAGTCATCCCGAAAAATTCTACCAATGGCATTTTGTACCGATTTATCTTGTACGCTGAGTCGATGCCAACGTAGTAGGGGAATGTCTGCAATAAACTCATCGATGTTGGATGCGCCATGAAGATATGAGTTACGACGCCAGTTTCTGGATCAGCTTGAGTCCAATTTAAGTACTTATGTTCTGTTGCCATATGGTAAAACTGTTCAATCACATTCCTATCTCCAAATTCCTCCTTACGTATCTTCGTTCTTCAAGTTGTAGACTTGCCTGATTTTAATTTTCTCGTTTGGAAATTTCTTCATAATGGCTGCCATGATGGAAGCCGGCTTTGCTTGTGCTTCATACATTTCTGCAACCATTTCTTTTGATTTTTGGCTCATTTTTGTGTGCCCTTGAGGATACTTGGTCAGTACATGGTTGTGCATTCCATGGACTCCAGGCTCGACTCTGATAGTCCATTTATCAGTGGCTCGTGATTGGTCAAGGTGAAATTGGAATGTGCACCCACATTTTTCCGTCTTAGTGAACATGCGTAGCACTTGTGCAATGCTTCTATCTTTGCCTTTGTAGGGCTGGCATCGACTACATTTAATTAGTCTTCCACGTCCATTCATCTTCCAAGACGATATGGTCAGCTCAAAACCATACTCGTTTGTGATATTCCTCGCCCAGGACATGACATCATCAACAGTTTCAAATTCTTGGGATGTAACAAAATGGCCACTATAGTCAATGGCATCTCCGTCGCTCAATGGTTGTGATAGATTCATGGTGAGAATTAGAGTAAGGAAAAATAAACCTTTTAATGAGAGAAGTGGAGTTTGAGAGAAAGAAAATTCGGTATGATAGTGAGAGATTTTCAGAGAATGAGTGTGAAGTTTCAGAGAAATATGCCATATTTATAGTTGGATTTTGGAGATAATAGTTCAGAGTTGTCAAATGCACAGTGAGATTCTGGAATTATTATTCAAAGTCGTCAAATGCACAGTGAGATTCTGGAATTATTATTCAGGGTCGTCAAATGCACAGTGAGATTCTGGAATTATTATGCAGAGTCGTCAAATGAACAGTGAGATTCTGGAATTATTATGCAGAGTCGTCAAATGAACAGTACGATTTCAACAAATTTTATTTTATTCTAATTATTTAAGTTAATATTAATTTTTTTAAATTAAAATTAAAAAAAAAACAAGTGGACCGGGCACGGGCGAACATGATATCCGCTCGTGCCATGGCACAAGCGGACAAGCTGTTTGCTTGTGACGTGTACAAGCGGACAGCTTGTCCGCTTGTGTTCAGGCACAAACGGACAGCTTGCCCGCTTGTGCCGTGGCACGGGCGGAAATCTTGTCCGCCCGTGCCACGTCAATTTTTTTATTTAAAAAAATTAATTAAGGGCGTATTTGGTATGTATAGGAAAAAATACGGGCGACGCGAAGTAATACTGGGCGGTGCATAGTAATGCCCTTTTTATTTGACAAAAATATGTTTACTTATATAAAGAACTTATTCTTAATATTAACATAAAACTCATTTTATGTCATAAATTTAATTTAATTTATCCAATGTATACACGTACATATTGTTTGTTCCATAAAATTTAATTATTCATTATATATAAGCCAATATTATTATTTAATCCAATTTATTTTAATCATAATTAAAATAAATATAATAGAAAAATTAACTTTCAAATATGAGTATCTCTCAGTTTCTGGTCTACAATAAATCATAAAGATTTATTAGGGTGCATACTTTTGCAAGGGACCCACATTATTTGAAAGGTTCCAGTAATAATACTATATTTAACAATTAAATTTATAGGAACTTTAATAAACTGACCACATATAGTCCATTATTAATGTTCAATGAATGTCCAAACACCCATAATTATGTCTTTATCACAATAAAGAGCAATATTTTGATCAATTTATTTCGTAACTCATTTACAAAAAATAAAAATAAAATTATGCTACGTACTTTTACGTATTTTTTATGATCAAAACATATTTTGACCATTTCAATAATATCTCTATTTAATTTTTTTTTCATAACTTATTACAAAAAGAAAATCTATTTAACGTACATATACGTTTTAATTATGATCAAAATATTGTTTGATCAACCCACCTTGGAGAAAACACTCACTTTATATTTTTTGACGTTCTAAATCCGTTTATGATTTTTCTAAAATTTTTTAAACAACAGAAATATTTTTAAATTAATTTTTAATTACTCCGAAAATCGAAAATTAATCCGTCCACTAAACAAATAAATAAAATTCACCAAAAAATCCAAAACATCGAAAAACTTAAAACTACCAAAAAACGGTGGCCGGAACTCGCAGTATTCCGGCCACACGCGCCACCACTCGCCGACGAGTACAAAACGCGCCGGAATCCGGTCACCGGGGTCACCGGATTCCGGCTACCCCGGGATTTTCACGTGTTCCGAGTCCGTTGGTGGGGTCCGTTTATCCATTTGACGAACGAAAATTTAAGTTTGACGTACAAACTCCTCAACCTGAGAATGAAATTAAAAAGAAATAGTTTTTATATCAATTGTGTACCTTTTGTAATACAGAAAATATCTTCAAATAACGCAGCGGAAAGAGTATGATCGAAAACTACGTATTACTAGTCGATAATTAACTACACCCTCAAGGAGAAAATTACACAAGTCACGAACTAAAGTAAAATAGAGAAAAAACTATATTATATATATAAATAAAGAAAGGGAGAGAGAAATGGTCCAGAGAAAACTTTTTCTCTGCCCATTTCAATATACATGCATTAGCATGTATATATAGCACTCTGCCGACACTATTTGTCGGCAAAGTTAAATAATAATATTTATTATTATATTATTATTTAAACCCTACAATAATTATTCACTTAACATGTACTTATACATATAGTTCATATTAACCTACACCGGTACTAATACGGGTGTAACGGTCCTAAATGTAATGCCGAATTTATCCATTCTTATACTGATACGGGCGGATCGGGTCTAAAATCCAACACATGACATGGGCATCTGTTGGGAACACATGACTATACTGATGCACACAACAATATCATATGATTGTATATTATAAACATTTTCTCAATAGATTTCAAAACTATCGTCAAACTTGATTTCATCATATCAATAACATAGAATGGAATTGGGTGTATTGTAGCATCAACCTAATGAATCCTTAAAGGGATACAAGCAAGGACCTAATGAATCCTTGCAGGGATACAAGCATGGGTATGCTCAATACATTCATGAACATGTTGATGATAGTATAATTAAGTGATGTGTCATTTGGTTGAATCATGGGTAGCTAGATGATTAAAAGGGATAAATGCATACCTAAATAAGTAATTCACTTATTTGTCAAGAACCTTTTATTCTAAATCAAAAAATACAATGAACATTAGAAGTGAGTGTACTCCGTCATCATGCCTCTTGTATATTAAATAGATGTCAACTGAAAATATTATTGGAAGATAATTATTGTATTCAGTATATTGAATAGACGGTTGTAATCTATATCTTGATTGAGGGTGTATTAGTGTGTTAAAACTCACTTATAG
>CAOJBI013085924.1:0-16396 GCA_948277035.1 Euphorbia corollata
TAGTTTTGTCCTTTTTCAAAAAGGAAAAACTCCTTTTCGTAATGTGATTATGAGAAAAAGTATATAACCCTAACTAAAATTTTTATAAAAATTTGCAGCATATAGGGATACAATGCATTAACCGAGTTTGATATAATCTTCCCCCAGCATTTTCTTCCATAGTCAAGAGTTCAATGTATAACTATAACTGAGCAGAGTCCATTTTCGTCGATATATTGAACTTAGCAATGAATCCAACAATAAGAAAGCATCAAGAGGCTTTGAACTGTGCAAGAATAGGCAACTCAAAAAAGATTTAGACCACCAGAGAACAATTAATCCAAAGTTAAGAGCAGCTCTAATGGTTCCTCATTCGGAGAATTTCAAAATGGAGAATGATTAAAATCCAACCATTCCTCAGAGTGAGGTTCCCCATATCTCATAATGGGGTTTTCGATATATGAGAAATGTATTCATTCCCCGTATATAAAGAGATTTTTAACTTATAAGTCAGACAATGAAGCCTTTCTTATTATTTATTTATTTTTAACTTATAAATTCAAAATAAAATAAAAGTTAAGAGTAAATCAGACCTATTTTACAAAATATTTCTTACAAGATATAAGTTAATAAGCAAAAAGTTTTGGAAAAACCCCTGTAAATACAAACTTTCTCAACTTTACAGTCTAACCACAAAATAAATCCTGGTGTTTACGTGTTAAAAACAGTAAAAAATAACTTTAGTGAACTTTCTAGTTTAGTGGCTAACACAGGTTCTAATAAAGTCACAGAAACCTGTAAACAAAGGTTTTGGACTATATTAAAATTTATATCAAAGAAGACATAGAGTTAAAGTTTGAAATCAGGTACAGCTTCGAGAAGAAGACGGCACAGTCCCGAGAGAACTTCATCAGAGAAGTGTTAGTGCTAGCAGTCACTTTCCATACTGTCATTAGAATAATGTGTCTAGCAATTTTGGAGAAGACAAAGCAGCCACACATTTAAACTGCAATTACATCAAGCATCCTCATTAGCAAATTGCATCACGCGGCAAATACATGCATGTCACATGCTAAAACGACATGAATTAGCAGTGTGTTGATACCTTTTCCTGCCTATACTTCATGCGAACAGCATTGAGAGGGCACCTGTTCGTGTTCGTTTGCAGGTCTTGTAGAGCTACAACTGTGTTTTTAAGATCTGCTGCCTTGTATGAGGTGTAGTGCTCTAGAGTTGGATTCTGCGAAATATTATTCATAATTTGAATCAGGCTCCTGATGTAAAATCTATGTATATGCGTAATGATAGATAGTATGATGCGTACCCAAGGATGGGATGTCTGGTCCAAGGTCCATCTTGCAAGAAACACAGCTGATGCAGCAATGACCGAGGGAAGAATATTCAAGAAATTGTAGTCAGTTAATGTCAGTTCTGCTAAGTAATCAGCCAAGTATTCCAGCTCATAACTCGGACTCTGCGAGTCAGATTTTGTATATCAAAGTAACATCAGAACTTTAGTTTACTGCACTCGGTAGAAAATCAAGGATGTTGTTTGAAACAACCAAATTGTTTGTCATTACCTTGTAAGAAGCCTGTGCTGCGCGTAGGAATCTCCTGAAAATGAAAATGTTTGTAAGCAAGCAACATCAGATAAATAGCTGCAATATATTATGAATATTTGGACTTGTACATTTCAGTTACAGAGCTACAAGACATTTGATATTCAATACCTGAGAAAAGATTTTGCAGTTGGAGCAAAAATTCGAAAGCCGAAATGCTTCAATACTCTGCTTTCCATCTTTAATACCTGCAAATGTATCGTGGTAATAAGTACAATCATAGATATTGCAACATGGAGCAAGAAAATATAAGTTAAATAACACATGAGGAAGTTAATAGGTTATATCCTCCAAATTCCCCTTTGTTCGCAATCAATCTTAGAAGTATAACCTTAGTTATACAATCCCCAAATTATACAGTGGACAATCTTGCCAAACATAACACTATCAAAAAATTTCTTCAGCCACTTTAGTATTTCATATTGCTAGTAGTATATGGAGTCTAGAAGCATTTATGTTTAAGAACCACAAAGTCAAGAAATATCCTTGGCACATATATATACCATTGTAGTTTTATATCTTCAAATACATATTAGTATTATATTTGGAGTTATACTTCACTAAGAGTTGAAGTAATTTGAAACCTATATCTCAGAATTCATGTACAGCTCTGTTGAAGAAGGGTAAAGATAATTGTGGCAAGATCATTAGTATTTTTGACACGATTCATATGGCACATGAAATGGTGCAATAATGAGAGACATTTATAAGGAAAACAAAGACATAAAAACTGTCCATAGTTAGCTAAGATGTAGCGGCATACCTCCCCTTTTGAATACGTGTTGTCTGTAATGAAGCAAAATTCTTCGACACGTGGTGCGCAAATTTCTTCATATTTGCTTCAAAACATTGAAGAAACTATTTTTATTATATTGGATATAATGTAGATATATAGTTTACCATAAGAAAACCATTTGCTACAAAACTTTATCTTAACCAATTAGCATAACAAGAGAAGTCAAATTATGGTCAGCTTTAATATTTCAATAAGATGTTCTCGGAACTCTGCCACTCCAGTAGAACTTTTTGTTGCTTTTTAATTCTTCATTTTTATGTTTAAACAGTATACCATGAACAGTCATGGCATTTACAATTCATCTATTACTTTGAGAAAGCAAGTTATTACCATTAAAGATTCATTTCTCAAAAAAATATGAATGATAGTTCTTAGTTGATTAATTACTTACACAAAATAAGGATAAGTTATTACCATTGCAGATTCATTTCTCATATAAATATGCATGATAATTCTTCTTAGTTGATTAATTACTTACACAAAATAAGGATACTGCAACAAACAAGTACATAAGACAATTCTGGCAGCAAGTGCTATTATTGGTCTCAGAACTTACGCGGCAATCAGCATGCAAGTTATACCAAGGAGTTGAAGTCTGTGCCTCTCTATGTAATTATGGGAGAGAAAGCAATCTATCAGAAACACTGTGAGGTAAAGTGTATCTGGCACCAATTTATATTCCTCAGATACCTGACATCCAAGGAAGATTTTGAGCGGTCAACTCTTGGAAAAGATATATTACGAGTGGAAATGGTAAAGGACTAAAGGTTCAACATTATTGTGACAGAAATTGATGATATTTTAATCAATTTTGGAACCATATGACTACATGTCCATCTGATATATCCCTCAACAACAAAGATAAGCATTTTCTCAACTGGACTTGACAGTGTTGAGTGCACTATGACTATAAGTGATACTGAAGGAACGTAAAAACAGCTATTTTCAGAGAGATAAACGTCATGATATTTCACAAATGAGAACGCATTATCCTGTTATAGATTTTTATGTTTGGTTCCACAGCTATTTCTGTCAACAGAATATTTTTTGTTGACCATTAATCTATCCAATACCAACAATTACTGAGAGTTGATCCACTTAGGAAGAGAACATGGTTAAACAAAAGTAAAGTCCAGAAATGAAACTATCCTGACCTCCACAAGCCAGTCAACCAGAATCCCACGCATGCCTTGAGTGATGTCTTGCTGCGTTTGCTCCATGTAAGCAACATGTGGTCTACGGTAAAGCTATAGAAATACAGTAAACCAACAAAATATCAGTATAAAGAAGATGATGAAAATTTTATCTTTTTTTTCTAGATGATTAGCATGAGAACCATTGAAATCACATCTTCCCTTTGTAGATGGAGATAAGTTCATCTACTTACAAGTTCAAAGACTATATCTGGAAAATGCAATTGGAAATGAAGCATGAAAGATACAAATTTTTATCTGCCTCAGAAGTTACTTATAATATAGCACAAACCTCAGCAACACGTAAATTTCTGTAGAGGTCAACAACATAAAGGCTGCAAAATTGAGGATCTTTGTCTTCAGAATCAATATCTATGAAGTCTGAACCACACGATTTCGTCCCACTGAAATAGAGGCTTTGTTTTTGTGCTGTAAACATTTAAAAAAGAGAGATGACATCAATAGCTTCATGCAACTATGCACATATTGTATAAAATTGTTATTCAAAACGAGCAGCTCATTCCAATAGCAGTGTGGCCCACAAATAATCGATATGAAATATATTATGTTGAATTTCATGAAACTATCGACCCGTCAATTCACATTGCCATAGTAAAAGATCTGGGTTGGAAACAGCATCATTACATAGTGACGAATCCAAGGTTTTATTTCCTCAATAATGTTCTATCCAACATAACTTGCATTGGACAAAGGCTTGATCGATTGATATATATTCTACCCAACTTACCTAGCTCCATATATACAACACTCATTAAGATCATTAGGCCAACAAGACAGTAGACATTGTACATTGAAGCTTCAATTTAAAGGTCCAAAACTCTCCTAAACAGGAGATTAAGCTTGCCAAAAAATCCTGTATATCTTCCTAATTTTGCTCAAGTATTTTTCTAGAAGCCTAAAACATTCTCCACCAAGAAAATGTTCTCATTCTACAACCTTAAGATTTCCACAGAAATATGGTAATGTAGTTTAAGCCAGAATTTTACGATTGTATAAAGCTTACAAAAGTATTCACAACAAATTGAATGGTATAGAAACAACTAGAAAGAAAAAATGGAAATTTTGTGCCAAAAACAGCATCGCATAAGTCTTCAAAAGCTTCCTCCGTGAAGCCTTTCATGAATTAAGCTCTCTACTGAATAACTAATCCTGACTTTGTTCACCTAATAGCTTCTTCAATTTTTTTCTTGAAGATGACAGATTTGCAATGTTATTATAAATATCACTTAATGATATCTCATTAACAATGGAACAAAAACAGACGAACTCATATACTATGACACTGTCTTGGTGAACAAGATGGTCTATTTATAAACAAGTCTGTAAACCTCACAAGTCACACCAATATGCACTTCTTTCTCTATTTTGGCATGCTCCCATCATCTAAAGTAAAGATAATGGTACCTTTCTTTGGAGGACTGACCGGTTTTGATGGCATTCCTGAACATGGTTTCGATACCTTATCACCGACACCAATCTCCCTGAACCGAGAAGGCACAACTTTGTCCAGAAATTTTGAACTATTAGCTTCCGAAATCGGTTCTGGTCTTATTGTTCTTTGAACAATTTTTGTCTTCGACTTGGCTTGAAGTTGAATATGTGGGATTTCCACAGTAAGTGCAGGAGCCACTTTAGAGACATTCAGTTGACCTTTTGTCACTTGCCTTCCATTTTTGACCTAGCAATCAAAAAAATTTGGTGGAGATACATTCAGATTCTATAATGCAACCTTTCTATGGAACTGACAATCAAGAATATTCTATCTAGTTCATACACACTATTAAAGTGACAGCTGAGTACTTCAAATGTCTGACTATTATTGAGAGCATATACAGTAACAATATGTATGAGGACTTCAAATGTTTAGTGAGATTTAGGCAGGAAGCCAAGCCAATCTATATTTGAACTTCCTTTTCTTAGAATCATTCACAATTAAAATCGATACATTAAACAAGTACCATCAACTTTAAATGGTAAATCATTCCAACCTGAACCCGAGAAGCATTGAAGCAACTCCTATATGAGTTCTCACAGCAAACATTAGTGACATCCCGAAGAACAGCTCTCTTCTTAGGCTGAATAGCTGTAACATCAAATGTACTAGTGTTGTTCTCATCAGGGGCTGCTCTTTTCAAATTTGCTCGCAAAATGCGCTTTGATCCTTGTTGTGTGGTTACCCTCGAGGACAGTGTCTTGTTAGAAGCATTCAAGATAGCTGCTCTTGCACGTGTTATTCGACCACTATGGTCTCCAACATTAGCATGAAGCATATTTTCTTTCATCATAAAATAAGCCTTAGACAAGAACAGGATGAAGCATTTCACTCAAATTAGGCTAGAATCCTGCAAACGACATGTTCAGCATTATGATGATACCGAGAAAAAGGGTATCAAGATATGAATTTCTTATCAGATGGCAAATACATTGAACAATAAAACAGTAAGGGACTTTGTATGTCAACCTGACAAACATTATAAACAGTGCAAGAAGCATGTGCCTTCGTAAATGGACAGCTCCTTGTGTCAAACTATAACAAAATAGTATCATCATAATCACTGGATATTCAAATTAATCAACTTAAAATAGCATTCACATTGTCCTAGAGCAGGACTGGCACTGGTTGAAGAACATGACGATTAACTCCAATCATATAGTATATCTTCCATTTAGAATTTGAAACAAGCAAACACCCTCACAGAAGAGTTCGAGTATGTTTCCAAGCAGTAAAATAAGAATACAAGGAAACAAATCTTAAGTCGGTAAAAATTTTGGTCGAAATTCAAATTTCGAACAATAGCAAACGAAATCAGATTCAAAATCTCAATATTCCTAACTTTAAGTGTCAATGAAAAGATATGGGAATCAGGTTTCGAAACTGATCTTTCACCGAGTCAAATTTTGTTCTGATTCATGTATACTTTTAGGCATTGTTGCCGCCGATTCAAAACGACGTCAAGAATCACTTTCTTGCATCCATGTTTCATATACAACCTTTAAATTTAAAATTCAAAAAACCAGAATGCAAATTTCTTTCACATTCTCACATCTTGTTCTCCACAGTCATGTAGGAGGCATACGAATAAAGAAAAAAATCAAAATGGACCAGAAATCCACAAGTTCAGAGCATTCAAAATTCAAAAGATTACACATGAAATCCGATCCGGCCACAAGTAACCCAAAATCATTCAAAAAGGCAAAGGAAACAAATAAAAAATCCACAAAAACACATACATTCATGAGCGTGATTGCGGATTCGAAGAATCAAAATGGCCTAACGTTCAAGAGAAGCAGAAAGCAGATAAAAGAATAGATTAGAGAGAAAAGTAGAAAAAGTGAAGGCTTTTTCAAGAGAGCGACGAAGAGGGTCGCCTCTCTGAACTCGAGATAGAGAGAGCGGGATACTGTAGTGATTTGAAAACCAGAGAAAAATAAATAAAATTATATAATAGTAAAAATAAAGTTGACCGTTTGACTTGACTTTAAAAAGGAGAGAGTGTGTGACAGTTCATCATTGTTTTGTTAATTTTGTTTTTTGAATTAATTGAAGTGGATCATGAGCGAGATCTAGATCATTTTCGATATTCTAGTGAATTACCCCGGTTACCCCTATCATTTGAGAAGTGATCACGGGAAATGTGGCTGATTCGATGTTTTTCAACTCGAGGCATAAGGTTGTTTTAGTCAATGAAATTTCAGCTTCTAAGAAAATATTAGATATCTTTAACTGTTAATCCATTTATTTATGTTTTTAAACATGTATGCATAAATAGATATTTAATTAAAAAAAACACTATACACTAGATTGTCTATTTATCTCTTCAAAATGATGTGGCATTTCAAATATTGAAAATAGTCTATTTGATCTTTCATATATAGATTATGAAATAGACTAATGACTCATCAAATTAATATTATTTTAATGGATTGAAATAGGTATTTTAATTAAATAGGTTATTTAGTTTGTTAATTACGTTTTTTATTATTATCTAATTTTGTAAGATAATACAATTATAAGTGAAATAGATAATTTAGTGTAAGTCATCTTTTAAAAGTTAGTGTTTACTTTTAAAATTATTATCATGTTAATTTTATGGTAGTCTATTTCACATGCTACATCATGTAGAATAGACTAACTACTAAATATGCTCTTAGTTGTATGTACGTGTACCAAGAGAATGGCCAAATAAATAAAATAATCAAAGACTATTAAATAAATTGTAAATAAATAGCATTAAATAAAAAAAGAAGATAAAAGAAATCTAAGGTGTTTAATTTTTTTTTACTCAATGGATTTGTATAAAATTAAACAAATTGCTGAGGAGTTAATGATTTTAAAAATATCATAATCCAAACAAATACTTCAATGATGTAGAATCACAATTTGAAAAATTAAAGAAGAAGCTTTGTTTGGTTTGTTGATGCTGAAAATAAAATATATTCGAAAAATATATTTGAAAAATTACCAAACACCAATTAAGACAAAACATTCGCAGTTTGCTACCTTGATTCTCATAATCAAATATTGAGTGTGTGTATACATTATACGTAAATGGAAACTATTATAAACATGTAAATTAATAAATACTTATTATTATTAGGAGACTACGCTTATAAAATAAATTATATTACAAATACTAATTAAAAAACGATATATTTCCTACAGGGATGATTATCAATCTGTAACCCTATGAATAAACTATATTCTTAGTTTTATAAAAAAAAAATCACAATTAAAGTAAAAACATAAAAACAAAGTACAAAATAAAATTTAAATCTCCCATAATTACATGAAATAGTTATACTTATTTCCAATTTATTGTTCTACATCTTAATTTTTAAATATTGAAAAAGATATCCGAACTGTATCTCTGTTCCATGATTGTCTTTAAAGCTATAAATTTAATTTCCATGAAAGCCCAAATACAATAATATCAACTTTATACAGAGAATTATCAAAGATTAAATCTTTTCTTGTTATCTAGTTGTGGCCAGTGAAAACATATAAGAAGGAATACAATCATTAAATGATCGCATAATAAAAACGATTTTTTAAACATTAATATTAAAGTTGTTAAACAACAATAGTAATTGTTATCAACCAAACAGGTGGACGTCTTAAAAGTTTGAATTTTTGAAAAGGGAGTGTGTAAGTTTGGTTATTGATTTGAAATGGAAATAGAAATAAAATAGGAAGACATGTGAAGTTGCAGCTTTATTACATTTGGACCACCCCCACATGATGGGTCACTCTATCTATACCCCTCCTTTTAACTATCATTAACCACTGCATTAATTAGTTTTCATTTAACCATTTCAAATTTGCATTCCCACTCACAAACCCTTTCACAAAATTTTCAAATAGTTCAAACATGATATTTTTTTGAAAATTATTTTTGTCTTATTTGATCTTACATTAAACGGAAAGAAAAATCTTCAACCCATCCCGGATGTGATTCGAACCTGAAACCTTTACAATCCATAACTTTCGTCTTAACCATTAAACCAAAACGTTAATCACATAATATGTCTAAAAATGTATTTTTCTTTTGATTGTCAATTCTTAACATGTAAAATAACTCTACCATATCAAAGGGGCAAGATTCTCCAAAATCCATAAAATCTGATTTCCTAATTTGAACTCTTTTTTTTCTTCTTTCACCACGAGGTGATCCTAGACGGGTTCCAACTGTGGGCGGCACCTTTAAACTATGTCCACATCCAGACTAATCCTCGATCGTCAATTTGCGGATGCCTCGAAGGGCAGGATGACTGGCCCCAAGATTTAAGGTTGCTTCATGCACATCCCAGGGTTCGATCCCTGGTTGATGTTTAAGGATGAACTAGTCTCTACCATTAGACCGCACCCTTTAAACTCTTTATTTATACCTATTTGTTTCTCACTTTATTATTGAATCGAAAAATTGAGTCCTGAACTACAAAAACATCTGGGTATAACACAATTTTCTGATGATACTGTGTGTTTCATTGCTCTCAAGACCAATGCAATACTGCATTGCTACATAATGTACGCGAGCGTTGTTGTTAAGTTTAGTGGAATTGTTGTCACTCCATCAAATTAATCAACAATAGAGAAGAGTACTTGTATAACATAATGAAATAAAGAATGATAGTTATGGATTCACCCAAATTCTAATGCTTTAATTGAAACCAATCAATTATGATGTCGCCTTTTATTATATAATCAATAACATGTAACATGAATTGAGCTCTAATATTTAATTAAAAGACAAGTAGGTCACATAAATGTTGGTCCCGAATAAATAGACAAGTAGTTCAAGAGGGGGGTGAATTGAACTGCTGAAACTATAAAAAAAATCTTTTTAACTTAAAACGTTTATTTCAATAACTGACACTAAATCAATAGCAAATAAGTAAGCAGTCAGTAGAGGTAATACCAATAGATAGACAATCAATAACAGAATATCAATAGAACAGTACTTTCAAACAGCAAAGAGACTAACTCCAATAGCACTATTGGAGAAAACTTTTCAATAGCAAAATAACAGTATTGATACAAGGTGTCAATAGCCAATACTCAAGGTAAATTGATACTTTGTTGCTAATATGACTAACAACATTCAACACATGCCAAAGTAGTCCTACTTACAACAGAACTCAATAGAAGGATGAGCGCAGTAGATGAATAATAGAATTGAGGACACAGTCAGTAGCAATATCACTTCAATAGTCAATAGCACATATAAAATACACACAACTTAAGTACAGACAACAGAGATAGGTAAATAGGCTTTGAGTTAGAAGATCAAACACTGAGATTTTATACTGGTTCAGCAATCCTTGCTTACATCCAGTCCTCGATACCTTCTCGAGCTTTAATCCACTATTTGATTCTTTCCAACAGGTAGAATCCAAACCTATTTACAATATAGTCAATTTCTTACTCAATAAGTACCCTCCTTACAAGTATGAACTGAACTATACTCCCCACTACTTATACCCCAAGTAGTGCACACTCGATACGCTGAGATTTGAATAAAAGATTTGAAGAAGGATTACTTCTTGCACTCAGTAGCTTAGAATAATTTCTTTTTGAATAAACAAAGATGTAAGCTCAGAATAGATTGCAAGATTTGCTTCAGGTACGTTGTAAGCTCTATGTCTCTCACTTCAGTAGAGAGTTCTTCAAGTTTATATAAGATGACTTGCAGTTAAGAAAGGATCCGTTGAAGATTTGTCCGTTGAAGTCCAGAGGTTGATTTTCAAGAATTTCTTCCCGTTTCCATGAGAGAACTGATAGTGATGATGATCAATGTGTAGAGAGATGGATGAAAACGTCTCAATCAGCAGACAGTTAGAAGTAGCTTCAACAACTTGCATATAGGCAGCATTGGGAAGTGTGACGTTGCCTTTTTCCAACAATAAAGGAGATATTTGTCCTTATAATTTGTATCCTACTAAATAAAGTCTTTTGTCTTGACCAAATGAATGTTTTTCAATATACATACATACAAGAGGAACAAATAATTCTAAAAAGCAACCAAAAGTATATAATAGGAATTTATTTGTTTGGTCATCTTCAAAACTAAAATCTATGTTTAAATGATTTATTTAAACTGAGATTCTAACAATCTCCCCCATTTTGATGATGAAAAAACAAATACAAAAGATATTAGACTCCCCCATAAACTAAGCACTCAATAGCAGATAATAATCAATAGACAGAGAATCAATAGCATAATTTAAAATCATTCTGCCAAGCATCCAAACATAACATCAATAGCATCGTCATTCTACTGAAGTTAACAAACGAAAGTAATTGTTGACACAAACATATAAAACATAAAAATTGTTCAATCATCAATATGAAAAAGCAATAATAAGAATAAGAAGCATTGTTCAAGCATCAATAATATCTTTGTCCTTCTCTCCCATTTTGTCATCATGGCTGGGAGAGGGAGTTGCATTGGGAGAGATCGCCTGTTGGAGTCGGAAGGTGTGAGTAAGGATGTCAGCCTCAGTCTGCTGAAGAGTAGCAATAGATTTGGAGAATTCAATATCGAGCTGATTCCACTCCTGTAGTTGTTTTGTTGAGGGATCATCCTTTCAAATAACCAGTCCCATTATCAATTTCAGGGCTTTGGAGTTCCAGATTGACGGCTTGGTGAATTGAATGACAAGCTTGTTCACAAAGTTGAGAAGAGTGGCGCTGAGATCTTTCTGTATTTTCAGGCTTGCATCTATTTTGGCCTCCATGTTGTCAAAGCGAGCATTGCATTTAAGTACTGAGGTCTCTAGCTTGGCCAGTAGCAGAGTTATCTTTTCCAAATCAAGCTGGACTGGAAGAATCTGATCAAAGAGTTGACTAACTCGAGTAGCTGCTGTTTGCACCAGATTGCTGGTTGATGTTACATTGTCACAAACAGACTGAGAAATCTTGTAGTTCTATTGAACCTCATCAGATACACAACACTTAACTGCCTCAGCTAGTTCTTTTGTTGTTGGAAAGAACTTGATCAATTGAGAGAGCTCATTTACATCTCTCTGAACATGGAGCTGGACATCTGCAATGTGATCAACGAAAGTATGTATGCTATGAGAGATAAAAAGAGAGGCAACCTGATGAAGTATGGCATGAAGTATGGCTTTAACAGCAGCCATCTCAGACAATACTTGAGATGTCTCATTGATCTTTGGCAGAGGATCAGAAACAATAGATTTGACAAGGTCAGCAAGCTTTGAAGTCTCTTCAGCATTCAGCACTGACTTCTATTTTTAATCTTGCATGGCAATTTTGATCTCAGCAAGCTTAGAGAGAGACTCGGTTCTGGCATGAGCAATAGCAGCAATGACATCCTCAATTTTGTCCTCAAGAGATGGGTCTGATGGTTGGATCACTTGTTCATCCTCAACTTGAGTGCCTGCTGAGGATCCAACAAAGGTGTTTTTTGTGGATAAGGGATCTTTTAAACTCGGTTTCCTTGCTGCCAGAGTCTCTTCATCATCATCAGATTCTGTTTCCGAGTTGTCAATACTGATAGGCTTCTCATCGATGATTTCTTTCCTTCTGCTTTTGACAAAGGTTTGGGTTTGAACCCAGCAGCCTATTTGGAGCGAGTTTGCAGAACTCTTTGAATATGAAGCTCAGAAAGTTCAACAGGATTAACTTTGGATGGGGTTAAGATAGGAGTTAAGACATTTGAAATAATTGGTTCATGAATATCATCAATAGGGGCAACAGAGTGCTCAAAACCAGGCAATCGTCTATAGGGCTTTTCAGCATCAAGATTCAAAATATTTGAGTCAATAACAGAGCCTAGAAAATTTGGTGCATCTTCAGGGATCGCTACCCCCTTTTCTTTCAGGATAAGAGTAATAAGACTACCATACATTAACTGACTAGTCTCCTTAACCATGTGGTTGATGATCAAAATAGGCAGATTAAAAGGCAGGTCATTCAAAATATGCCAAATGATACATAAATCAAGCCTAGTTACAGAATTTATGGAATATTTCCTAGGAAGAAAGAACTGAGCAAGAAGGTAGTGACAAAACCTGGCATCCCTAGGCAGAGTAGTAACATACATCTCACCTTGTCTGTGAGGCTGGTGCATGAAGGATTCAGGCACAATCTTGAAGGTTTCCTCAAAGTTTTTCAAGCACACATCAGAGTCATCAACATCCAGTAGTTCACTGAGAAAAGTTATGTCAATCACAATCTCAGTTCCATCAACAGTGGTTTTCAGCACATCATCTTCAACAATGATCAACTTCTCATAGAATTCTATCACCAGATCAGGATAAACTTGTTCCCTGAAACTCATGATGGTTTCCCATTTGTTTGTTCGAATCCAGTGGTCGAAATGAGGGGTTTAACTGATGAATTTATAGTCAAAGTAACGCGAGCGATGAACATGAACTTTCGTTCCAGCAGGGGGAAGGGCATTAGCTCTTACTTTGGTTGCAGGGGGTTCAGGTGATTCAGAAGCAATCTTGGATGATTTTCGCTTCGCCATTGAAGAAAATTTTGGAAAGAGGATGAAAGTTTGAATTTTCAGAGAGTTCAAATCGGAAGAGGAGAATAAAAGGAATAAAATTTAGACAGTTAATTAATGAGAGAAAAATAGGGAAAGTGGATAGACATGCAAAAGTGGGAAGTTACAAGATAGGCAGTTACGTACTAGTCTGAGCATGTGTAAGAGCCTAGAGTTCTAGGCAATAATTACTTAATAAAAGAATAAATAACTTCATGTATAGTACACGTGTAAAAAGTTAATTGTCCAAAATAAGAGGTAACCAATCAAAACACAAATTCAAAAAGGTGTTTAAAATTTGAAAAGGGAGAAGTTACCGCCTTTTGAGAGATTTCTGCTTAAATAGGGTTGGTCACTCTAATGGCTTCTCTCAACTTGCAAATTTGTCTCTAGATAGATGTTTTGTAAAGATATCTTCAGTAGTAGAGAGAGCTACAGAAGCTTGCTTTTTGCTGAACCATGATAAAAAGAAATCTCCAAGAAATTGACAAGTTATGTGCTTTTCCTTCCAAGTCTATCTCCCCCATAGTTAGAGTCAGTATATCACAATAATGTGAAATCACTATTGCTTGGGTACCAAATTCCTGCATCAACAGTACTATGCAAATATTGCAATATTCTCTTAACAGCAGTATAATGTGACTCTTTAGGGTTAGATTGATAACGAGCACAATAGCACACGGAAAAATGAATATCAGGTCTACTCGCAGTTAAATATAATAATGACCCAATAATACCTCTGAAAAGCTTACTGTCAATACTCTTGCCTGATTGGTCATCACTCAACACTGTATCAGTTGCTATTGGAGTCTCAATAGACTTGCAGCCCATCACGTCAAATTTCTTCAATATCTCCTTGGTGTACTTAGTTTGAGAAATGAAAATTCCATTTCTGCTTTGCTTAATTTGCAAACCAAGGAAGAAATTTAATTCTCTCATCATTGATATTTCAAATTCATTCTTCATTTGATTACTAAATTCTCTGCACAAATATTCATTAGTAGCTCCAAAGATAATATCATCAACATATATTTGCACCAATAGGATATGATTTCCTTTTGACTTAATGAATAAAGTAGTATCAGCTTTACCTCAAAAAAATTCTTTTGATAAGAGAAATTTGGTTAGACGTTCATACCATGCACGTAGAGCTTGCTTTAAGCCATAGAGAGCTTTATGTAGTTTATATACCCAATCTTCATGTTTTACATCTTCGAATCCTGGAGGTTATCTTACATAGACTTCTTCTTCAATAAAGCCATGGAGAAAAGCACTATTGACATCCATTTGATACAATTTGAATTTCTTGAATCTAGCAAAGGCACACAAAATTCTAATGGCCTCCAATCTTGCTACCGATGCAAATGTTTCTCCATAGTCTATTCCTTCTTGCTGATTGTATAACCTTGCACCACAAGACGAGCTTTGTTCCGAATAACATTTCCTTTTTCATTTAGCTTATTCTTGAATATCCATTTGGTTCCAATAACAGATTTTCCTTTTGGTTTGGGTACCAATCTCCAGACTTTGTTTCTTTCAAATTGTTCTAACTCCTCTTGCATAGCATTGATCCAATATTCATCGTGTTCTACTTCTGGAAAGGTCTTTGGCTCCAGTACTGAGACAAACGCCATATTGCCAAAATACCTTCTTAGCTGAGCTCTAGTCATCATTTGATTTTCAGCACTGTCAATGATATTCTCAGGTGCATGATCTCGATGAAACCTGAATTCTAGTGGAAATCCTCTATGGTCATCATCTTCCTGAGATTCAACAATATTTGGTTGCTGTTGAACAGGCTGTTCAATAGCGACTGGCTCAATAGCAGCTTCCTCACCAATAGCGGTTGATCCATCAATAGCATCAGTTGATTTTGCTTCTGTGTTGACTTCCACTCTATTGGATGGTACGATAATATCTGTTTCATCAATATCAACACTAAATTTATACAAAAATCAGTTTCAACTGTTAGAAACTGTTATATATCAGTTTCACAGTATGAAACTTCCGACAATATACAAGTTATAGGATTGTGTACCTTAAAATAGGAAGCATAATTGTATGATTCAATCAATATCTTCTCATGCCTTTCCATTAGATCTGTCCGAGTGTTGATTGCGATGTTCCTATGCCTATAAAACAAATCTTGCATCATGAAACGAAGGTATGCAACCAATGTCGATATGGGTAAGTCCTTGGCTGCCTTGTTAACGGAATTAAGTGACTCCGCAACATTGGACGTCATCGCATTGAATCTGTTGTGTATTGAATGAACCAAACTCCATTTCTCAAAACCAATTTGCTGAAGATACTCTGGAATTCTTTTACTAATGTTCTTCAAAAGTGTCATGTTCGTCTCAAACTCTTCAAATGTATATGCTTTAGCTGCATTCATAAAAAACTTGGACATGTCTGGTATATTGCTCTTGAAATTTTGTTTCAGATTTTGATGTAGATGAACAATGCAGCAACAATGAGGAACATCTGGAAAGACCGATATACAAGCATTTATAATACTTTGGTGACGGTCCGAAACTATAACCATGTCACTTCTAATCCCATAAGTCATTTTAAATTGTTGTAAGAACCATGACCACGAATCATCATTTTCACCGTCTACCACAGCATACGCTAATGGAAAAAGCTTGTCTGCAAGCAAGAAAAAGGACATTAAGTGAAGCACATTGCATAAAAGTATAATTATGGTCATAACATATACAGTTTCATAATAAAGGTATATAAACTTGTGGCCATAACATATACAGATTTATTATG
>CAOJBI013088585.1:0-13358 GCA_948277035.1 Euphorbia corollata
AACTATTTTTTATGAATTTTTAAAATTTGTTACCATAATTTAATTTAAAAAAAATAGTTATACTATTAAAAAAATTACAAAATTTATCACTGACGTGCATTTTATTATTATTAGTCATCCCGCAAAAATTCAGATAAAAATGAACACAAATACCCATTTTATGACATGATTTAATATTGAAAGGGTACTTTTTTGCAAATTTTTGAAACCACATGGTACCTTTTTTGAAGTTTAAAACCACATGGTACATTTTTGAAAATGAATGAAACCACAGGGTACTTTTTTGAAGTTTACCCAATTTACTAATGTGTATTTAAGTATTGAAAAACATGATGGTTGAGTTGGGTAAGGAACTCAATTTTCTAAACCATCTCACCAAGTTTTCGAACCGTCATGATATATGTGTATATAGCGAACTAAATTGTGAGGATTGCCTCCCTTCGCAGGGCCTTTGTAACTACCGAGTTCGATTAGTTGGCCATTGGACCGAGTATCAATGAAGAAAAAAATGCAAATTAAGTTGGTCAAGCTATGGACAAAATGGACACCCAATGTTGTATTTAGTAGACATGAATTGTCGAGGAAAATTATATTGAGAGCCGACACCATGCTTCCATGACATATTTCTCATATATTACTCTATTTTCCTAATACTTGTCATTTTAGAGGATTTCACAGTTTTTAAAAAACAATAAATAGAGGGTAAAAATCACTTATGCATCCTTAATTAATGAAACACATTGAATTAATTACTTGTCTTGAGAAAATGAGAATGAGCGGTCATATATAAGGTATCATGTGTATGGAAAATATAAAATGACAAGTATTAAGAACCAAGAATTCATCTTACTAAGGACTCATCTCTAAAATGACAAGTATTAGAAATCGGATGGAGTATTAAATATCATTAATTTCCACTATTTTAATTTATTTTAGGATACATATCATTTATTAGGAGCATTATGTTTCAAACACTCGGTCCCAATATAATTTCTCTTCAATGCTAACACTCTACTGGATTCGATAAACTGTCGCTTCAAAAATCTATATTTATATGAAAAGGATGAATGCATCAACACTCTCTTGAACTTATCCATAAATACTAATTTACCTTTTAAACTAATATCAAAAGTTTCAAATAACTCTTTGAACTTTAAAAAACGCTCCAAATCACCCACTTAACTTGCAAAAAATGAACCAATTTACCCCTCAAATGTCGCGTGGCAGATTTTAGTTGATTTGACTTTTCAAAAATATCACTAGTCTCTCTCTAACCAGATACTAATTATCACTAGGCTTTAAGAGGGTAAATTGGTACTTTTTGCAAGTTGAGGGTATTGTTAGTAGGTAAATTGATAATTAGGGCATTGATGTACTAACTCTACAGAAAAAATCAAATTATGTCCGCAACTTAGTTATAATTTATACTTTATTTTATTATAAAATCTGAATCTTTTGCACAAGTTGAGCAAGTTTCAAAAGATGCATGTAGCCATTTGGCCTTAGTCATAAGATTTCCATTATTTTGCCTTTTTGCCACGTCAAGTTCATGGAGATTTAAGTGCAATTACTTGTCCATTGACTCCAACGCTTCGTCCAATTTTGCTATACTATAAATTCCAGATTTTGCATGCGTATATTAGCCTATATCTTTATCCCTATCTTCCTTCATAGAGCATATAATATACCGAAATCTCAAAGCTTAGCTACATCTGAGTTTGTAGTGTCCTAAGTTAAACTTAAAAAGAAACATGGCATTCAACATCACCTCTATCAAAACCTCATCAAATGGAGTCTGGCAAGGCGATAATCCTCTCGATTTCGCTTTCCCTTTATTAATAGTTCAAACCACCTTCATTCTAATCCTCAGCAGATTTTTTGCATTCCTTCTCAAGCCTATCCGTCAGCCCAAAGTCATCGCAGAAATACTTGTATGTTTATTTCTCCTTTTTTTTCCTTTGGAATTGATATATTACCCTCTAATTTGCACAAAGATTTCTTTACATCAATTTTAAAGAGAACGGATTATAAATAAAGATGGAATGGAGGACACAATAGAGGATATTTTTTCGCCTGAATTTAATTGGAATTTTCTTTTATGAAGAATTTAATTGGAATTTTAAATAAGGAGTAAAATAATATAGTTGTACTTCTCAGGGCGGGATATTGCTGGGTCCATCAGCTTTCGGCCGAAACGAAGTGTATATGCACCGAATTTTCCCGAAATGGAGCATTCCGATACTTGAATCAGTCGCAAGTATCGGTCTTCTTTTTTTCCTTTTTCTCGTCGGTCTCGAATTGGATTTATCCTCAATCCGCCGGAGTGGCAAGCGAGCCTTTGGAATTGCAGTCGCCGGAATCTCCCTTCCTTTCATCTCTGGCATAGGCGTCGCTTTCGTCCTCCGAAAAACAGTCGAAGGAGCAGATCAAGTCGGGTACGGACAGTTCTTAGTATTCATGGGAGTCGCTCTTTCAATTACAGCATTTCCAGTTCTTGCCCGAATTCTCGCCGAGCTTAAACTGTTAACGACTCAAGTAGGCGAAACCGCCATGGCTGCCGCCGCATTCAACGACGTCGCAGCCTGGATTCTACTCGCCCTAGCAGTTGCTCTAGCCGGGAACGGCGCCGGCGGAGAACACAAGAGTCCTTTAGTCTCGATTTGGGTACTAATTTCGGGTGTTGCTTTCGTTGTATTTATGTTGGTTGTGATCCGACCCGGAATGAAATTGGTTGCCAGCAAGTGTTCGCCGGAGCATGACGTGGTGGATGAAGCTTACATATGCTTGACTTTAGCCGGAGTAATGGTGTCCGGTTTTGTAACCGATTTGATCGGAATCCATTCGATCTTCGGTGCGTTTGTTTTCGGGTTAACGATTCCGAAAGGGGGAGATTTCGCCGAGAGATTGATGGAGAGGATTGAAGATTTCGTATCGGGTTTGCTTCTTCCGCTTTACTTTGCGTCGAGCGGATTGAAGACGGATGTGACGGCCATTCGCGGCGGAAGGGCGTGGGGGCTTCTGGTACTGGTGATTTCGACGGCGTGTGCCGGGAAGATTTTAGGGACGTTTGCGGTGGCGATGATGTTTAAGATTCCGGCGAGGGAATCGTTGACGCTTGGAGTGTTGATGAATACTAAAGGATTGGTTGAACTTATTGTTCTCAATATTGGCAAGGAGAAGAAGGTAAGTCTTTTTTCTTCTTAATTTTTTTCAATTTATTTTCGATAAATGAAATATTTTTGTTGTTATTTTTATTTATTAAAATTTGGAAACTATTTTTATAAACAATTGGAAAATTTAAAATTTTCATAAAAAAAAAGAATTAAAATTGTATAAACAATTAAACATGGCACAATATAACTTTGTCACCTATATGTTAAAAACATATACAATATTTATGAACAATGAACAGTTTATATTTATTAAACTCAAGAGCATACCTTAAAAAAATTAGTCCATGATCAAATTGGTTAAATTTCTTTTACATGTAAGTTGAATGTTAATACTTCTGATGTGATTGTTGTTTGCTAATACTTTTTTATTGTTTTTGTAACTTTTGTATATAACATAAAAAAATAAATATTTTATAATTGTAACCAAAAATTATATTTATTTTTAATATAAAAAAATAAACGCTTTATGTATTCCTGTAATGAATATCTCTAGTTTCATTCATCAAGAATCCTTGGAGATATATTGTTATAAATCTTTTTGCTGTTTTCTTTGCCTAATTGATTTTGTTTTCTCTCTTAAGAAATTATTTAAGCATTTTTTTAAGTTTCAAATTAAAATAATTAAAAATATGAATAAATTAAGATCCAACTTTATAAAGAAATGTATCAATTAATATGCAGGCTCTGCTAGCTTTTTGCCAAAGCCACGGGTATCATAAAATTTTAGGTGATCTTTTCCATAGCAAAATAAAATAAGACGATCAAAGTCAAAGTTTGTATCATATAATAATTTTAAAGTGTTGTTTCTAATTACTGATAAAAAAAAAAAAGTGTTGTTTCTAATTAAAATGGTAAGGTCATGAATTCAATATTTTACAAATATTATATATTTTCCATTGCTATTTCAAATCAAATATTATATATTACAAATTTTACTAATTTTTTGGGTCAACTTGTGTCACCCGACCTTAAGATACTATTTGAATGTCATGAGTGAATTATATACCGATTTGAATTCTCTAAATTTGATGATTTGTAAAGTTGTAAATTTCAGTCAATCTCAACCATCTATCCAGTTTTAATGGTTAAAATTTAATTGCACAATGGACCTCACAAACCATTACAAATGAATTTCAACCATTAAAACTGAATGGATGGTTGATATTGATTGAAATGTATATAACCTTACAAATTTTGAACATTAATGAATTATTTTAATTATGAGTGGGAGAAACATTTCATATAGATCTTGTGCTTAATTGATATATTTTGTCAAGTTAACCCTTTTATTGGAATTATAACTCGTATAATCTATAAAATACAAGTTTTGTCATTCAATTAAACAAATGAAAACAATTTTATCAAATAATTGTATCACTCGGCGCAGGTGCTAAATGACGAGGTATTTGCAATACTAGTACTAATGGCTCTTTTTACCACCTTCATCACAACACCAACTGTCATGGCAATCTACAAACCAGCTCGTTCATCCTCCAAAGACATCTCAACTTCCAAACACCGTAAGCTCCAAGACCTCTCCACCGCACCCAACGAGTCTAACGACGAGCTCAAAATCCTCGCATGCCTCCACGGACCAGGAAACGTACCCTCTCTCATAACCCTGATCGAGTCAACCCGCAGCTCAAAACACTCTTCACTCAAACTTTTCATTCTCCATCTCGTCGAACTCACTGAGCGGTCCTCATCCATAATCATGGTCCAACGACTACGCAAAAACGGCTTACCTTTCATCAACCGTCTGCGCCGCGGGGAGTGGCACGATCGGGTGGCTACCGCGTTCCAAGCCTATAGTCGACTAGGTCGTGTTTCGGTCCGGTCCACAAAGGCGATATCTCCATTGTCGACAATGCACGAGGACATTTGCGAGGTGTCGGAGAGTAAGAAGGTGGCGATGATAATATTGCCGTTTCACAAGGAATGGAGAGGGGAAGAAGGCGAGGAAACCATGGAGAACATAGGGCATGGATGGAGAACGGTAAATCAGAGGGTGTTAAAGAAAGCGCCATGTTCGGTGGCGATTTTTGTAGATCGGGGATTCGGGAACGGGACGCAAACTCCTGGGCCGAATGTGGTGGCGCAAAGAGTGTGCGTGATTTTCTTTGGAGGGCCCGATGATAGGGAGGCCTTGGAGTTGGGTGGTAGAACGGCAGAACATCCCGGGATTAAAGTTACCGTTGTTAGATTTGTTAGAAAAGAAGGGGTACGTGATAAAGATGTTGCGGTTCAAGCATCTTCTTCTCCCACATCGCAACAATCTTACGGTGTTTCCGCCTCGAAAATCAACCGAGTGGCAGAAAAGGTATATTTTTTTCGCAAAATTAGTCAAGAAAAAATGTACACTATTAAAATTTATAATGAGAAATTGTATTGTTTTTGTATATGATAGGAGGTGGACGAGACATGTTTGGCAGAGTTTAGAAGCAAGTGGGCTGGGATCGCAGAATACATAGAGAAGTCGAGCGGCAACATTGTCGAAGCAGTATTAGCGATAGGAAGAAGCCAAGATTACGATCTAATAGTGGTTGGAAAAGGGTGGCTGCGGCCGTCGGCAATGGTGGCGGAGCTGGCGGGGCGACAAGCGGAGCACGCGGAGTTGGGGCCAATAGGAGATATATTGGCATCGTCGGGACAGGGTGTTGTTTCGTCTGTACTTGTAATTCAACAACATGATGCAGCGTATGGAGACGAGAATTCATCAACAAGACTAGTTCATTCTCAATATCAAAAACAAGCAGAGATATCAAAGGCTGTGTGATGATTAGTTCAATTAATATTCCCAACAATATTTACAATTCAGTCTAAGATTTGAAATATTTGCAAATTGGTACATATAGCATGATCCTTGATGACTCAATAACATATATGTGGTGTCTAATATCAAAAGAATGCCATATTTCTTTTCCATAACATTGTTTGCATTTTTTCCTTTTTATATTCAAATTTTAAAATCGAAAATCAGTGCTCACCGATTTTTAAAAAATTTGAGAGCAAATTCCTCTTAATATTAGCCCGTGAAAGAGGACATAAATTGGGAATAAATGATTTTGTCCCAAATTTGAGTGTACTAGTTACATAGATGGTTTGGGTAAATTGTAGATGTGATCATGACTCATTTGTATGTTCAACATTCAATGTGGGACAGATTTAGGGCCTTACTGTCTTATAGCCCATGGGCCCAAGCTTGGAGGAGTGAGGATATACAGTGCTCGTGTACTCCAATTCAAATTCATAATACAAAAGATAATTAAATTAGTTTTGAGATTCTACTGAAATATTGTTTACGTTGATGATTTTGAACAGTTAAATCTACATAGTTATATGATATCTTAAACTTAAAAAATGAAAATCGGAATCAAAACATAAAATAAATTTAAAATTTGCACAAACTAAGCAAAATAAATTTCGAAAAGAAACCTGAAATAATGACGAGGTTAAAATTAAGTTATATTTTAAGCTTCATAGTGTAAAAGTACGTTTATTTGTGCTTGACTGTTTGTGCGCGTAAGATAACATTAAAAAATTAGGCAACTAAACAATGAAAAATATTTTGATGCCATTGATATCTATATCCTATCTTTTAGATCTGCCGAAAATACTTTGTTACTAAATGTAGTATTGCATTTCAAGGTTTTTTTTTTTTTTGCTTTAGTATCTATTATTTGGAATTTGAGCTAAAACCTTATATTTTGAGGGGCTTTACACTAATCCTTTGTTAAGTTTCAAGAATCAAAAGTTGAAACCAAGGGTTGGTTTTAGTGATAAGCGACTTTGTATCACTTAAGTAATGTTTCATGTTCGAGTTTCATGCATAAAATCTTCTTTGGGAGAGACACACCAGAACTAGATGCACAACCCAAGTCGGATCCGGATATAATCAAGACAATGCACAACAAAAAAAAGATGAACATGCACAATAAATAATAGCATTATAAAGCGCAAGTCATTGTAGCATTTGCGTAGTTTATATCATCGAAATGACATTTATATATTGTATATAGTAAGGTACAAGTATAAAAAGATTTATATTTCTAAAAATATATCAATATGGATTTAATTTGTTTTAACGAACAATATAAGACTTAACAGTTTAATAATCTGTGATAATTGATTAATTTAAGATAAAACAATGATGAAAGAAAGCATATCAAGAAACAAAGAAAGAAGATGAATGAGAAGGCAAGGGAAAAATGTCATAACATAAAATCACGTATTTGTAATGTTTGAAAACTATGTCCAAAATCCAAACTTGTATTCAAGTGTTTCCTATATTTTGCATTTGAAATTATTGAAGAAGTGATACGTAATTCAGTGGCAACGAGTAATATTTGTTTTTCATAAAAATATATAATGTCAGAATTTGTATTGGGAATGGGAATAGAATCTTCATGTACGTTTAGAAATCAAAAGTGAACGAAATTTTTTCGTAGAGAAAAAAGGGTAAACTTAAAAAAAATATCACGTGATTTTATTCATTATCAAAAAAGGGTTTGAGAAATTTTTAAGGAGATATCATTTGTAAATTTTTGAAAACTACTGACCTCCTATTGAAAAAAAAAATTTCTCAAACCCCTTTTTAAAAATAAGTGAAACCACAAAACAATTTTTCAAAAATTTGCTAGAAAAAAAATGTCTTTCAATTTAATGTATTCATATATGTTATATATAAGGAATAACAAGTAAAAAAAAAATTAAAAAAGTATCTTGAATGGAAACTCTAGACATATTTAAAGAAGTAAAAGGACAGCCACCAAGGCAAAAGATGAATAAAAATAAATAATGGAAAGACCATCTCCTTCAAGTCCTCTATAAATTATGCATTGCAACCCTACTATTATACCCACACTCCCACTCTCTCAAACACCTCCTTTCCATGAAAAAAACAATGCCTTTGGCTGTAGTAAACATAAGCGCAATAAAAACATCTTCGGATGGAGTATGGGAAGGTGAAAATCCCTTAAACTATGCCTTCCCTTTGCTACTCATTCAAACCCTTGTTGTCCTTTTTACCACTCGCATCCTTGCTTTTCTTCTTAAGCCGCTTCGTCAACCTCGTGTTATCGCTGAAATTCTTGTATGTTATCTTTTTCTTTTTTTTTATTGTTACCGTTGCTAGTAACTTTTTGTCACTTATTTAAAACAATCGAATGTAGTTGTTTAATAATATTTTTGAAATGCTTAGAATTGTCATTTGATGTCGAAAAGATAAAACAAAATCCGCAAAATAGGACCATATATTTTCCGACAGTTTCAGCACATTTAACATAGTTATAAATTACATTGAATTCATTAAAGAACACAGCGTAGACATACACTACCCTATTCCAATTTTTATGCAACATAATTGTTTGGGCGTTAGTATAAAATGAATTGAAACATCTTAACTTGATACAAATGTAATTGAGATTTTGTTATGATATAATCAGGGTGGGATTTTGCTGGGACCTTCAGCACTTGGCCGGAACAAAGAATTCTTCCACTTAATATTCCCATCATGGAGCACTCCCATACTTGAATCCGTCGCTAGTTTTGGCCTTATATTCTTCCTTTTCCTCGTTGGTCTTGAGCTCGACTTGGCATCAATCCGCCAAAGCGGCAAGAAGCCCTTTTTAATAGCACTCGCTGGGATTTCCCTTCCTATCATCTTCGGAATCGGAGTATCCTTCGTTCTACGAAGAGCAACTCACAGCGAAGAAAAAGTCGGTTATGGCCAATACTTAATGTTCCTCATAGTTGCTCTCTCAATTACAGCATTCCCCGTTCTGGCTCGCATTTTAGCAGAACTTAAACTTCTCACAACCCAAATAGGCCAGACTGCCATGGCCGCTGCTGCAATCAACGACGTAGCGGCATGGATTTTGCTAGCTCTCGCAATTGCCCTCGCCGGGAATGGAAACGGATCACAAAGTCCGTTAATTTCCATATGGGTTTTGATTTCTGGAATTGGGTTTGTGGCTTTCATGCTAATTGCTGTCCAACCAATGATGAAATGGGTCGCCAGAAAATCGTCGCCGGAGCAGGACGTTGTTAAGGAAGCATATATATGCTTGACTCTCGCCGGAGTTATGCTGGCGGGATTGACGACGGACATGATAGGAATTCATGCGATATTTGGGGCTTTTGTGTTCGGGTTGACGATTCCGAAAGGGGGAGAATTTGCCAGCAGATTGATAAAAAGGATTGAAGATTTTGTGAGTGGATTGCTTTTACCGCTATATTTCGCGTCGAGTGGGTTAAAAACAGATGTTGCGAAAATTCAGGGGGCGGAAGCATGGGGGCTTTTAGTTCTAGTCATATCGACGGCTTCGGCGGGGAAAATACTGGGGACCTTTGCAGTCGGAATGTTGTGTATGATTCCGGCGAGGGAATCATTGGCCCTTGGAGTTTTGATGAATACCAAAGGATTGGTGGAGCTTATTGTTCTTATTATTGGCAAGGAGAAAAAGGTCAGTTCCTGTCCATTCCATTTAAACGTATTACTATCCCGTCAACTTGGTTTAAAAAAAAAGTGTGTATAGACCATAAATATGTAATCATTGCATGGCACAGAGTTTATATAGGTAATGATTGCATATTATATAAATCGATTAACATTTAGCATAACACATGAAATGAAAACAATGGATAATAGATATATTATAGAGATCGCATAAATAAATGAGTTATATCACAGGACCAAATTTCTATTCATTCCATCACGAACCATATCAGCTTCTATATCAATGTCCTTTTCTCTTACTCGCATTCAAATACATGTGCAAACTTTGTTTTTCTTTTTTTTTTCTTTTTTTAAATTTTATGTTTACCTCCCCAACTTTTCTTTAACTTCTCAAACATTCGGATGGAAAGTAAATGTGAATAAAAAAAGATAAATATGTTTAACCCAAATTAAAAATTTTGAAATTGTAATGCAAGACTTTTATATATTAAATTTTTTTGGTTAAATTCATTAAGACCCCCGATAATTTTTGTCAAATGTCATTTTGAACTTTCAAAATTTCCAGCTAGTTCTTTGAACTTTATAAAACTTCACAAATTTCCCTCTTCAACGTCATGTGTCAATAGTGGAGCAAGGACCGAACATGGTGGGGCACCATTTGAGTTGAATGAAAACAGGTTACAATATTGGATTTAGAAAAAAAAATAGTACAAATATAATAATTAACAGTAAATTTTATTTATTAAAAAATTACAAAAATAAATTATAACAACAATAAGAACAAATAAAATAAAAATAAAAAAATTTTAGAAGAAAAATCGGAACATGAAATTATAAATTTTAATTAAAGTTAAAGATTTTTTTAGTAATAAAAAAAATGGTTAGAAAAGAAAATAAATGGAACGGCAATAAAAATCAAAAGGAAAAGGCAAGAAGGAAAATATGACATTGTGGGGAATCAAACTAACGCACCATCAGATTAGCAAGCAATGTCTCCTTCCATTGTTGCCGCTAGTAATATACCAGTTTTTCACCAACCCAATAAACAACCATTCTACTTGTACTGACCCTCCATTCATGTAATCTCAATTTCTGCGAAAAATATGAAAATTGATATTTTCAAAATTCAAACCATCCATAATTTTATTAGGAATAATATAAATACTATTAAGATTTACCTATCAGTTTAAGGTTTTGGATCAACCGGTTCCGTAACTTGGTATCAAGGCAGTCTAGGTCTGAAAGTCGAGGGTTCGAATACTGGCAGCTTTATTTGTTAAAAATAATTGCAACTCATAGCAAAATGAGTCTGTGTTATACCTGCTTGAAGCCCAAGGGGTATTCGCATGCCGGAATTCTCAAGAATAATATAAATATTACGATTTGATCTTACCTATCAGCTTAAATTTTTTAGTCAAACGATTTCATAACAAATTTAACATATAACGTTGAGATGACAAATTAATACATTTTACCAAATTTGGGAGACTAATTTCAGTCCGTCATTCACAAAATTAATAAATTGAAAATACAAATATGCTGGCGCTACGATTAATTCTCTCTTAGGTTCGGGCTAGCTGCCCGCCCGACACATTTAAAAACATTGTGGCTATTACCAACTAGATATAAATATAGGGTAATTTTGAAACTATTTTTATTCAGAGAAATTATTTAGGCGTCTAAGTTTTTACAAAATACATAAGTTGCAATACGGTTTGCAATAGCTTTAGCAATATGGTTCTTTCGGTTATAATTTTGTGAATTTTTAATTTATTTGATTATTTAGGTTTTATTTAAAAATAATCGATATAATTGAACTGACCAATAAATTAAAAAATCTCTTTAAATATTAATTCTGTATAATATTAATATATTTTAATCTAAACGGTTAATGAACAAAATTACTTTTATAACACATATATTATAATATTAATAACTTGACAATTTTTTTTGTATACTAATGTATATGAATTTATAGCGGCATGAAATATGTTTTATGCATTATAATGACATTTAATTAATTATTTTAAAGTTAGATTATATTTTGATTTTTTAATCTAACTCAATTTATAAGAAAACTAAATTGTTTTATATTGATTCGTGTGTATAGTTTAATTGGTTAGGAATAATTTATTCAATAATACTAACAAAACAAATAAACAATGTTAGATATAAATCACCGAATCAAATAAATTAGTTTGGTTTCGGTTACTTTTTTTATTTTTTACTCATAAATCCCTTTGATTTTTTCTTTATTCGGTTTGGTTATTCAACCAAACCGACTTACAAAACCCCCCTAATCTTGAGTACCTTAAGCCTGTTTTTTTTTTTTTCAGAAAAGTTTTGCAAAATTATTTGCTTATATTAAATAAAAATATCTTAAATTTGGATATAACTCGAACCTAATACCTTTAAACATCACAAATTTAATCTTACCACTAGACTAAGATAATATTGGTCACAACTCACAACCATAGTTCCCTTACAATTCTGTAAGTTGGTAATGATATGAATATAATTATATCATAACCGTTGGAATAAAAAAAATAGTGTCGTTAACTATGCTTTCAAAACATTAATTCGGTTGGGACCATTATATCAATTTGCACCAACTATGAAAATTCCCCAATCCAATAGAAAAGTCTTCCCTATTCATCCAATACTTTAATCATTTTAAAATAATCCCCTTAACTTTCTTATTAATAAATTAAGGATCGAAATAATGACAACACAATTTACACAAATTATCAATTTATATATATATATATATATATATATATATATATATATATATATATATATATATATATATATATTATCATGCAAAATATTAGTAAACTAATAAAAAATTATGTATATCTAAAATATCATAGAAAACTAAACATAAGATAAAGAAAATCTTGATCTAAAAGAAAAGAAAAATCAACTTATAAATTTTTCCTGTAATATCATTTATTATTTCAATAAAGTTTGTCATTGTACATGCTACAAAACTTGAAATAAATTTAACAAACATATGACAAATGTTTTTTTAATTATTTATGAGCTAATATATCATAAAAAACTAAAGATAAGTTGAAGCAAAATATTTCCAACATAAACCACTAAATTCTTAAAGGTAAATTAATAAAAGAATATTAGATGTGCTAAAATCATAAGCATATACACTGCCCACCAACATTCAAGAATTATGCTAGAGAAGACTAATATATATGCATATGAGAATTTTAAGGTGCCTGAAATCATGCTAGTGGTAAATGAATTTATTCTCCAATGATATTTAAATTCCGAGCTTTTGGTAGACAGATTCGAATATCAACTTTTACAATACGAGCCTATATAATTAGTTGCCATAAAAGTGACAGAATCATCCGTTCACGAAGGAAATTTATAGGAATTACCGGTCGTTTTAAAGTGTAAAATGGGCAAACAATACATTTTACTTTGGGTGATGGTGGAATTCTAAGTGTTTCAAATTTGTGTTGCATTAACACATATCATGTTAAAACATGTATTGAATATCTTTTTTAGACGTTGAATGATTTGATCCTCGGTAAAAGAAATTAATTGTTGATGAAATCTTTAAAAGTGAATTTCTAAAATATGTACGCATGGAATTTCATTTAAATATATAAAGAATTTTCGTCAATAGACAAAAGATTTACCCATATCCCATATTTGATGGAGATGATCACCATAAAATCATTTAAAGTTCAAATTAAAGGGAA
>CAOJBI013091273.1:0-10050 GCA_948277035.1 Euphorbia corollata
TCAAATGTTTATTCAATCATGTTTTTCTATTCATTTTGTTATTATTTTTTTAGTTTTACATTTGAATTTTTTATTTAGTCAAAATGTAGAATTTGGAAAATCCGTCAGATTTCGGCTCGGCTCGGCTCGTTAACACCCCTACGCAGGAGCGCGAGTCTCACAGCCGCCATCGTGAGAGGTCGTTTTCACCTCGGTCGCCTCGAGCCTCTATACGATCCATAAGGGAACCTATGAATGTCTCAAGAATACTTGAGGAGACTCATGAGCCTACGGCGGGCGTTCAGCCGCGAATGGCGGGAGTAGATGAGGAAGTACTCTTAAATAAGTTTTTGAAGCGAGTTCGGAGCATGTTCGTAGATGTGGGTATTGACCCTGTAACGCCTGAAGTAGAAGCAGTTGACACCCCATTCTCTCAAAAGGTAATGCAGGAGCCTTTTAGCAAAAAATTCAATTACCCTATGCTACCAAAATACAATGGTGAGGGCGACCCAACGCAGCATGTCAAGTCGTTCAGACAAAGCCTCTTCACAACCGAGGGCCGAGGCCACCGATTCTATGATGTGCAAACTGTTCCCATCAACGCTGGTCGGTCCAAGACTCTTCTGGTTTGAATCATTGAAACCAGGCTCTATAACAAACTTGAATGAGTTGGCTAAGGAATTTTGTAACTTCTTCATTACATCCATTCCTCAAACCCGAACAGTTCAAGAACTCCAACTGTTGAAACAAGGAAAGTCTGAGCCCCTGGGAGAGTACGTGGAAAGATTCCAGAAGACACTCATGCATATCAAAGGATGCAATGTGGATGTGGCAGTGGACATCCTGGCCCAAAACACGAGGAGTGCAGACTTGAAGAAAGATTTATTCACCAAGCGACCTACCTCTTTAGCGGGCATGATGAGCCGAGCTCGGGGATGGGTCACTTATGATACGCACCAGCGACAAACAGGCATGAATGAACAAGTGCAGCAGTCGGTTCCCGCATCCTCAGCAAAGCCTCGTTTTGCGCCCCGTACAAACTACCGAACAAGAGAAGCCCCGAAAGATTTAATCCCGTTAAGAGCCCCTAGGAAAGAGGTATTATACTGGATTGAAAAGCAGCGGCAACATATTGAGTACCCACCGAAACCGAGGAGACCAGGGAAACCGGGGACTTATTACGATTTCCACAAATGCGAAGGCCACAATATTGAGGATTGCCGCCACCTTATGATGAAATTGAACAAAAAGGCAATGGAAGGCAAGATAGATCGATTCTTAGCCGACCAGCCAAAAGAGCATCATTCCAAGGAGGAAAGAGCAAAGAGGCCCAATCACCCCGGGAAGAGAGAGCCCGAAAGGCCCCGCCCAGGAGAGGAGTGATCGATGTCATAGCAGGAGGGCCCGCATCTCGAAAAAGAAAAGTTGAAGCGAGCAACAATAGTGGCGGCCGAGACCGGGAAGTATATTTCAGCTTCGCCTACCTACCACGACCGGCCCCTCACGTCGACGCATTGGTGGTGGAAATTGTGGTTACTCACTTCCTTATTAAGAGAGTTCTGGTAGACACGGGCAGCTCGGTCAATCTCATGATGAGAGATGCTTTCAATGCTCTCCAGGTTAACCCAAACAAGCTCAGATTGGAAACCAACCCTGTAATTGGTCTAGGCGGATAGCCGGTCCCGGTGTTTGGAGCAGTCACCTTACTAGTAACCATAGGGGATGAGGATATCAAATGAAGATCCAACGCGGAGTTCTTAGTGGTTGATATGCCCTTCACATACAATGTGGTGTTGGGTAGGCCAGTAATTTCTGACTCGGAAGCTGTGTTATGCTTAAGACAGTTAGCAATGCAAATCCCTACGGTAAGAGGCATGGCCATAGCAAAGGGTAATCAGAAGTTAGCATAAGAGACATATATCGCCTCACTCAGAGCCGAGGCGTCGATATATAATAATGAGCAATCAACAGGGGCAGAGCTTCATGGAAGGTTAGAAACCTTCGTCATTGAGCAAGGAAAAGCGCTGCAAGTAGCGACAGACCTGAGCTCGGCCGTAAAGAAACAATTGGAAGAGGTACTGTGAGAATGCCGGGATGCCTTTTCCTGGGACGAGCATGATATTAAAGGAATAGACTCATCTGTTATGGAACACAAACTAAACGTTAACCCCGATGCTACCCCAGTCAAGCAGAAACGGAGGAATCACGGCCTTGAGAAGCAACAGGCCATTTCAGAAGAGATCGCTCGGCTTTTAAGCATCGGTCATATCAGGGAAGTTCAATACCCAGAGTGGATGGTGAATGTAGTTCTTTTAAAGAAAGCAAGCGGAGCATACAGAATGTGCGTGGATTTCACCGACCTCAACAAAGCTTGTCCCAAGGATAGCTACCCATTGCCAAATATTGACTCCTTGGTAGATTCAACGGCCGGATTCGAAGCTCTATCAATGCTAGATGCAAAGACAGGTTACAACCAGATACCTATGGCCAGAGAGGATGTGGAGAAAACGGCCTTCATAACGCATGAGGGAACCTATTGTTATAATGTCATGCCGTTCGGGTTAAAGAATGCTGGGGCTACTTACCAGAGGCTAGTTAATAAAATTTTTGGCAACCTCATAGGTTCTACGGTCAAATTATATGTGGATGACATGGTCATTAAGAGTAAAAGCCTGGAGCAGCATCCGACCGATGTTCAGCGGGTCTTGGAGATTCTCAACAGCTATAATCTAAAGCTCAATCCTGAGAAATATGTGTTCGGTATTGCAGTAGGAAAGTTCTTGGGATTCTTAGTTTCCCAGAGAGGAATTGAAGCCAACCCGGATAAGATACAAGCAATCATGGACTTGACCGAGCCCAAAAGCTTGAACGACGTTCAGAAGTTGAATGGCAAGATTAACGCCCTCGGTCGGTTTATCTCCTGCTCGGGATGTCGGTGCCTACCATTCTACAAAGCGATAAAGAAAGCAAAGGATTTTTGCTGGATGGAGGAATGCAAAAAGGCTTTTCAAAATTTGAAATCGTTCCTATCGAGCCCACCCCTATTGAGTAAGCCAAATGAGGGCGAAACATTGTATTTGTATATCAGTACCTCTGAAGAAGCACTGGGAATGGCTTTGGTGAAGGAGGAGGGAAGCGAGCAGTACCCAGTCTATTATTGCAGCAGGGTCTTGAAAGATGTAGAGCTCCGGTATCCTCGGTTGGAGAAGGCGGCGTATGCGGTCATCATCGCTTCCCAGCGATTGCGCCATTATTTCCAGTCCCACACCATAGTGGTGAGAACCGATCTGAACCTAAAGCGTATGCTGCAAAAACCCGACACATCGGGGAGATTGGTCGAGTGGGCCCTGAAGTTGTTTGAGTTTGACCTTCGGTTCGAACCTAGGCGAGCAATGAAGGGCCAGGTCTTAGCAGATTTTGATCAAGAAGCGCCACCGGATCTGGAGTAGTCGGCCCCCAAAGAGTTATGGAAAGTTTTTATTGATGGCTGTACAGCTATAGGGATAGGAGGAGCAGGAATACACATGCAAGGCCTGGAAGGAATCGTCATTAACTAGGCAGCCTGGTTATCCTTTCCTGTCACAAACAATGCTGCGGAATATGAGGCTTTCATTTTGGCACTTCAGATTATCAAAGCCATTAAACCAGAGAGAGTTTGCGTGTGCAGTGACTCTAAGCTAGTGGTGAATTAGTTGGGAGGAGGTTATGCCATTAAAGACAGCTCAATGCAGCAGTATCTGCTATTGTTAAAAGCATGGTATCGCAAATAAGAGCGGAAGGAACAATATTAGAAGTTCGGCATATTTCCCGGGCCTTAAATAATGAAGCGGATAGGTTGGCCAAGGTAGCCTCGGACCCCTGTGGCGAAGGACTAGTCGCATGCATGATAGCAGACGTATCAAAGCCGAGCATAGCAGTGAATGAGGTATTGGTAGCGTGGGGGAGTCAGGACTAACCTGAGTGGTATGAGCCCATTGTCGCGTACCTACAAGACTCGGTTCTCCCACCAGACGAGGTCGACGCACAGAAAATTGTAAGGAAATCCTTCAACTATGCGGTAATGAAAGAGCAACTGTACAGAAAATCTGCCTCGCATCCTTGGAAGAAGTGCATCGGAAGGCGAGATGCCGATTATGTATTGAGGGAGTTACATGAAGGGATCTGTGGAGGCCATGAGAAGAAGGACACGGTGGTCAGAAAGGCTCGACTGCAGGGATTTTATTGGCCGACCATGGAGTTGGACGCCAAAGAACTAGTACGGAAGTGTCAGGCCTGCCAAGCATACGCACGAACATCCGAGTTCCACCCACGGAGATGACTGTAATTAGGACAGCTCGGCCTTTCACGACGTGGGGAGTTGACATAGTCGGACCTCTACCTGTCGCGCATTATCAGAAGAAGTGGATCATAGTGGCGGTCGATCATTTTTCCAAATGGGTCGAGGCCGAACCTATAGCTACCATCTCGCCTAGTCAAGTTATCCAATTCTTTAACAAGAGCATCATATCTCGGTTCGGTATACCACATACAATCATAACAGACAATGGAACACAATTTAATTGCGAGGCGTTCAAAGCATACTGTGGAGGGTTGCATATAAAACTCCGTTTCTCCTCGGTCTCATATCCTCAATGTAATGGCATGATCGAGGTCACCAATCGTACTATAATAGATGGAATCAAGACCAGAGTACTGAGCAATGGTTCCTCGTGGGTAGATGAGCTACCGAACATATTGTGGTCTTATCGTACAACTCCCAGAACAGCAACCAGAGAAACACCGTTCTCTCTTACGTATGGCACGTAGGCTGTCCTTCCTGTTGACATCGGGACCCCTAGTGAGCGAGTAGTCCATTACGTAGGGATGGCAAGCAATGAAGATATGTTGAGAGCCAATCTTGATAATCTAGAAGAGAGAAGAGACCGAGCATACCAGAGGATGGCAGCTTACAAACAAAGAGTCGCTGCAACCTTCGCTAAGAGGGTCAAGCCGAGGTCCTTCCAGATAGGAGAGTTAGTCCTGCGAAGCACCGAAGCCAGCCGAGCAAGGGAAGGTCTGTGCAAATTTGGCATAAATTGGGAAGGACCTTACAAAGTTACCACTAAACTCGGCCTTAACACCTATAAGTTGCAAGATTTGCGAGGGCGAGTATTGCCACGCACCTGGGACGCTGCAGCATTAGGAAAGTTCTACCCTGGAGAGTAGGCCGCGATCAAGTCAATTTTTTGAATGCTTGTAAAGATTAAAAGACCCGCGCACATAATTGCGAGGGATACTATACATTTTGTACTTCACAGAAGTGAATTTTTGCTACTTCAAGTAATCTATCTTAAAGAGCGAGCATTATGCCCCTGAATGATATCTTGTTATCGCATTAAATTTTTTAAGAGAGCGAGCGCCGAGCCCCCTAAAAAATGAAATAGTAAAGGTTGTTAAAACTGATTGCATTAAATTTTTTAAGAGAGCGATCACCAAGCCCCCTAAAAAATGAAATGGTGAAGGTTGTTAAAACCGATCACATTAAACTTTTAAAGCGAGGACGAATTCAAATTCTTATCAACAGCCTATTAATAAAGTCAAGGAAAAATTCAAATTCTTATATATACATGAGTACTATACATGAGTACCCAACCGCGGGTTTACAAAGAAAACAAAAGAAAAGAGGATAAAATAACGATAAAAACACGGCCTAAGCAGCAGGACGAGAGGCGCCATCGTCCTTTGTGTCACCGCCCTCATATAGGTCAGAAGTCGTCCAGGAGTGATATGAGGCAACCCCTTGTCCTTCATCCACATCATTGTCGGACTTCTCACCATCACCCCCCTCCTCTCCACCAAATAACCTTGCATTCTCAAGCCACAAGCGCATCGGGTCATCCAGCCCAGGCTCAGGTAGAAGAGCTAGTGGATCAAGATTGGCCGAGGGAAATAGACGCCGAGCTTCAGTCAACATATTGGTCCGGAAGTTCACTCGGTATCGGTCCCAGCGATTAGTCAGAAGTTGATACTTCTTTTGATAATGATGCTTCAGCGCCCGATACCGAGCCAAGCTAGCTTCCATCATTCGCTTAGCGCCACCAAGGTCGGCTTCAACTAACTCCAATCTGTCAGTCGTAACCTGCTTCTGTCGTTGGAGGGTCTCAGTCGCCTCGGATAACTTACTGTTCTCGGCGCGTAACGTCTCAACCAAAGCCTCTAACCCTTTTTCCCTTTCGGCCGAAGCACTGAGATCGCTCTTCTGTTTTTCGACCTCCTCGGCCAGAGCTTGCCTCTCTCGGTTCAGGCTACCGTTTGCCTCCAATAGCTCTTCTTTCCACCTCTTCTCAATCTCTGCCCCCTCCCTGAATCTATTTCTCGCTTCTGTCAACGTCTTGTTCTCCTGGCGGAGTGTAGAAATCTTTCGTTTCTGAAGCTTCAGAGCCTCGTCCAAGAAAACAGAGTGCGAGAAGCACTACATGTAAAAAAAGGATAAGATAAAGGGGAAAGAGAGTTAGCTTCAAAAACAATATTGAAATAAAGAGAAAAAATAAAAATAACAATAAGTTCTCACCTGGTGAAGATGCGCCCTATGCCGCTTCGCTATCCGGCTGAGATTCCTCTTGTTCAACGCCGCCACCTCAGTGGAGAGGTGGGTCAGGTCAGCAAACCGATCGACGACCCTGTCGTCATCTATTTTCACATCGCACCCAAGTTCGGCTTCCCATAACTGACATAATAAGCACTATTCATAAAAAGTTCACCAATACCTAATTTCTAAAAAATTGACTACAACTTACCCGGAGGGGAGAAATAGTGTCAGTCTGTGCAGCTGCGTTGTTACTCGGCTTTTACCTTTTCACCGAGGGAACCACGATATCCGACCCCCTTGGTCTCTTCCTCAATTGGAGCTCTAGCCACGATGCCGGATTACCGTGCACTCGGTTCCAGGCGGTGGGAAAAGGAAACCCATCCTTGTACACCCCATCCCCAACGGCCTCCTTCGCGCCCTTATATAGGTGGAGCCAAAACCATTTATCCTTGGGACATTTCACCGATCCCTTTTTCTTAAGCAATTTCTTCATCTTCAGCTTCGCGGGGCCGAAATAAAGTAGGTTACCACCTCCGGTCTGGACAGGGCGAAAGAATTTGAGGAATACCGGCCCGTCCAACCATATTCCCACATCTTCGCAGAGCTTACTCAGCAGAAGCATCTCCAGCATGGAGTTGGCAGAAATCTGAGTCGGAGTGATCCTAAACTCATTCAGTATGGAGTTCACGGCTCGGCCAACGGGAACACAAAAACCCCAATCGATGTGCTGTACGTACACCCCGATGGTACCCTCGGGAGGATTATCTATGGTATCATCAAAGCTGGGCACCGACCCTAGAACGTCGGGCCTTTGACATATCACTTCCATCTGAGCCGTTACTTCCTCAACCGTTATGGTCGATCGAATCAACACGTCGGCGTCGGGGTCGTTCTCCGCCTTTTTGGGCTTATTCTCTGCAGGGACGGGGTCGAATATAGGGAGAGTCAACGGAACTGAGGGCATATCTTTTAGGATATAAGGTCTAAATATCCTTTCTAGAGTCCCCGGAGAGTAACGAGAAGTGGTAAGAAGGGGAATCCGGGAACTGGAGGGCCCAACGGGTTCGCCAGAGGGACCCGCAAGATGTGAAGAAGACCGAGGAGGTTCGTGATATTCTCGCAGGGGCTCGACGATGATGGGGTGCACAAAATGAACGGACGAGGAGGTTTCAGATCTTGACGAGTCATTGGAGGTTGATTTCTCAGCCATATTTTAAAGAAAAACGGGAAATTTTACTTACCGAAAAGCAAGGAATTCACGAAGCGGGAGGAATCCAGACAGAGAGCGATATGCGAGGAAGGGAAACATAAAACTCTGAAATGAAACTAACTATGCCTATTTATAAGCGGAATAGCAATTTTTCAAAATTTTTTGAAAATTATTATTACATATAGCAATTATTACACCTAGGGAAGCGCAACAACCACTATTCACTATGTTTAAAGAAGGCGGCTGCACGCACAATTAATGATCCCAATACTTCGAGCCCTGAAAGCAGCTCGGTAATTCTGGGGAGGGGCATCGCTGGGCACAGAGACGCCGACCCACTACCAACCTCAATAGAGACCTCATTCATGGACGACGCGAAAATTACCGAGCCCTAAAGCAGCTCGGTCACTTCTGGGGAGGGACATCTGATATCAATATATATAATATTTAACCCATTAATCCATTAAGGCCCAAGATGTGCACACAAGGCCTAAGTATAAGGCCCAACATGCATTAGGCTGGACACCTGGCAGTAGTGGACTCAGCTGATCTGGCCCTATATAAGGTACATAGCCCATCACATGAGGTAACCAATTACAACTATACATTCTTACACTTCATCACCTTCTCTTTCTATGGCTAACTTCGGCATCGGAGTGGCTACGCCGGTCAGCCCGGCTTAGCCCCTCTAACCTCGGTCTGTCTTGCAGGTTTGATTATCTTCTGTAGGTCGTCTCGAAGGGGTCGGTCCTTATCAGTGTGTAACCCATAAATTTTAACAAATCCTAACAAGTTCTTTAAATTATACTGTTTATTTTAGAATTATGAGACATTTTCATCAATTTTGTTGATCATGGAGTTTCAACATACAACCTCAAATTTCTTAGTTTCTTCCCAAACACAAATTATGTTATCACCGAAAAGTGGTGTTTCTTCCCAAACACGAATTATATGATTAAGTTTTACTTTTTATATCTAGACTCGTTTCATTGTAATGAGAAGAAATTTATTCAGCTTAGATTATAAAATTCATAGAGATGTTATTTGAAAGGATTCACCCATTGTGCACCATTAACAAGCGTGATGGTGAGATCGATGAAACCGCAACTCTGAAGGACCCTTGACCTTTATTTTGTATTTAATTTTTGACAAATTTAATACCATGAGCTTACCAAGTGAATGAATAGAAAGAAACATGTACTTTTTGATGGAATCTTTCATATGTCTTATGTGTTTAGTTTACTCCCTAAACTTGTTTCAAAAATCAAGTGCCTCCCTGAACTTTGAAAAGCTCCCGGTTACCCCCTCAACTTGTAAAAAAGCATCAATATGCCCCTTAGATATCACATGTCACATTCTGATTAGTTTAATTTTTCAAAATTTTCATTTCCCTCTCTCCGAAAGAAGTTGACACATGGCAATTAGGGGGTAAATTTGTGTTTTTTACAAGTTGAGGGGGTTAATCGGTACATTTTTGCAAGTTCAGGAGCAGCCAAGTGCTTTTTAAAGTTCAGAGGGGTACTTAGTTTATGAGGACAAGTATAGGGGGCAAACTATGTATTCGACTTTTGTTTTCTTTTATGTATATACATATTCCTTACCTTCTTATATTGTTTTGGCAAATTAATCAAGATTGCGAATTTTTTTGGAGCTAGGAGAACTATGGATTACCGTGTCTTAGTTTGCCTTAATTTTTTTTTAAAAAGTACCTGTAACAAAATGGATTGTTGCCTTTTCATTTGCATGTGATAGTGATATATTGTTGTGCTTCATACATAACCAAATTTCCTTTTGGAACCAATAAGCATATCGATCTATTTCACTCATTAATGCACATGGGATGGAGATATTTTAATTCAATGGAAATTTCATTTGTGGGGTTGTCTTTTTTCTGGATTGCACTCATTAACTCATGGAGATGGGATTTTAGTTAGTCCGTAACGTGACACGTGATATTGATGGGGCTGGTGAGTGTATTTTTATAAAATTTGGGAGATTAGCGAAGATTTTTTAAAATTGAGGGTGATAAAACTTAAAACATGTCAAGTTAAAAGGGCAAAGTATATATTTAACTTTAAAAAAATTGGACAAACGAACCCTCTTAACATGCTTTAATATTGGTATCTTTTATTTGTTAACTTTGGCCCCGTTTGTTTGCAGGAAAATAATGTGCAAGGGAAAATATTGTGCAGGAAAATAAAATATTTTCCTGTGTTTGACTGCATCATTGTAAAACATTTTCTGATGTTTATTTACATATAGGAAAATATTTTCCAATATATATATATATATA
>CAOJBI013092027.1:0-11180 GCA_948277035.1 Euphorbia corollata
CCTGCTTCTTGTATGCATCACTAACAGGTGACATATAAGCTGCAGCAACGCAATAGCCTTCAGACTTTAATGCATCCCTCGCAAGCTCTGAGCATATAAAAGGAATTGATTGGACTCTGTATATTTATCATGTAACTGGACCAAATATATCATTCCAATAAATCCCCTCATCATAACTAGGCAGAATACAGAATATTTGTAAACTGATAAACATATGAAAGACATAAGATTTTGAAAACGAACCACTCAGCTAGGCAACATAAGCTTCAGCAAATATAAAAGAGGTTTAGAAGATTCACATAATTAATGAAATTACTCACCAAACATGCGCAAGTGTTAACAGCGAATGATTGGTCATAACTTAGAAATTAGAGGTTACCTCTACCCAAGCTGCAAGTTTAGGTCTTCCTGATGTGAAGTCATAGTTATAAACATTAGAGAAATAGATTTGCATTGGTATGTATGCTATATCCGCCTGAAAAGAATGGGCATTATCACGGGTTACGAAAATGAACAAGTAGTATACTTGCATGATGCACCATGGTAGAACAAGGATTCCGACTTTAATTTATGTGTTAAGACCAGCAGAAGAACAGAAAGCAACGTTACGAAATACAACTCACCAAACTGAACAGGCTGCCAAGCAAGAATGGTCCATCATCAAATTTTTTAAGAGCATTTTCCAAGTAATCAAATTCAGGACCTGATGGCAGGTTACATACAGGCTCAGCGCATATGCGGAAAGGAGAAAACTATCCAATAAACGACAGTAAATTTCAAAAACTGACCAGCAACTCTCACTGGATCTGCTTTGTACAGCGAACCAAACAAAGTTCCAACCAATTTATTAGAATAGGCAAGCAGCTCTTCAGCAAACTCTTTCTTAGCAGGATCCTGAAGCAATTAATAGCACTTCATTGAACTTCATATGCAAATATTAAGTAAGTAGCTTTTTACAGAAAGTACAACTCTTACATTAGGAAGAAGAGAGGGACCTTCAAAGTTGCTATCTACGTATTTAATCAAATCAAGACTCTCTCCGATGATTTTTCCATTATGTTCCATTGCAGGCACCTATAGAGAAGAAAATGCATAATCAATCAAGCCTCGTCACCAACAAACAGAGAATCATCATAAAATATGACTGATTAAGAAAAAGAAAACAGACCTTATTGACAGAGTAAACTTTTTTTCCATACCAAGCTGGTCTATTTTGAAGGTTGAGAGGAACTAACTTGATTGTGTCTTGTAATCCCTAAACCCATCAAATCACAGATCACTATAATCTGTTCTAATTTCTAATCTTAAAAAATTAAATGAGTTAAAGAGAGAAACCTTATAGTTCCGAGTGATCCACGCTCTCTGAGCGAAAGGACATGTATAGGATGTATACAGCCTTCAAATAGGGAAAAATACAAGGCACAGGCGTACAAATTGACAGATGTAAATCCTCAGCTCAGAATATCTAATTAAATGAAAGCAGCAGAATAAAATATTCAATTAAGAAAAGAAAAACAGACCTGATGGTTCCATCGAAGAGAGGAGGCTGATCGGCTGTGGCATTCAAAGACGGGGGCAAATTCTCTTGTACGCTCTTGTCCAAACTTGAAAGATTTTCAATGGACAAAATAAGAGAATTGGAGATGGCAACAGCAGTTACAGAGAAATGAAAAGGACAGTAGAGAAGATAAAAGAGGAAATGAAGAATTCTTCTTACGCAGCCATTGTTGATGCAGGTGAGTTGATCAGAGAAAGCATAAAGTGTGAACTAATTGTGAGTTAATCGCAGAATTGAGATCGAGTTGTCTGTAATTGTGTATTATATATAGTGGCAGAGCGCGTGATGTTTGCAGTGACGAACTCAGGTAGAATTTGTGACATTCTTATTTTATTAGTATTTTACTATTTCTAGAAGAAGTAGTGCTATTCTAGAAGTCGCATTTGTTTAGGCAATCTTTGATCTAAAGTCCGGTTTGTCGACGTAGTTGTTAATGTTACTTGCCTTTTTATTAAATTATATCGATCAAATTTCTTCCCGGATCATTTTGTTTAAATTGACCAAGTCCGGTTTATTTTTAGATCTCCAAAGTAACATTATAATATTCACACAAAATACATATGCAATGTCGGTAGGCACGTATAAGTGAAAATAAATAAAAAAAATATCAAATACATACTTAATCCCCTAAACTTGATAACTTTCACCACTTGCCCCCCTTAATTTTGAAAAGTCTTTATCCACATCCTAAACTTGGCAAAAATACACTCGCTTGCCCCCTCAGTACCATGTGTCACATTATGATTGGTTTGACTTTTCAAATATGTCAAATATTAATTTTTTACTCTCAAATCATAATCTGACATATGACGTTGAGAGGGTTAGCAAGTGCATTTTTTACAAGTTTAGGATGCTGATAGAGATTTTTTAAAGTTGAGGGGGGCAAGTGGTGAAAATTATCAAGTTTAAAGGGTTAAATATGTATTAAGTCTAAAAAAATATAATGGTTTGATGATGAAATTGTGTGGGCATGGCCGCATGGGTCTCATTTTAATATGGGCTAAAGTCCGGTTTGTCGACCTAGTTTTGGTCAATAAGATTATTTTACAAGAGATATCATGACCAATTGACGAGCACGAAGTAATAAACAATAAGGGAAGATTTTCATATTCATTTTGTAAACCAATATTTGTCATAAAATCTAATGGATATACTTCACAAGCAATATCGACAAAGAAGTATTATGTCAACAAAAATTGTACTCGTCAAAGAAGTATTAAAATCATTATCATTCAATTGTACTGAAATAATAAATCTCCTTTCATTGACATGTAAAGTCAAATAAAGTAGGAATTTAATTCTCTATTTAAAGACTCGTTTATGTTATATGAATTTTAATAAAAATAATGTATGTTATATGAATATGTGCTGATATTATTCATACATGTGAATAGAGCATTGAGCTTTATATTTCGGATTTTTTGCATCGAGTCTATTATTTTCCAACGTGCTATATTAGTACCATATTTCATTTAATTGAAGTACCAAACTACATTGGTTAAAGAAAAGACGTCTATTATATATATATATATATATATATATATATATATATATATAATGCAATTAGAGTATATCAATAAAATATGGTAACAAATGTTAAATTAAATTTATATTTAGTAATAAACGTTTCAAATATTGAGAAGAGAAGATTACCATTGCACTTTGTGGACTGGCCTAATAGTTGGTTCCGCATGGTCCAAGCCCATTATAATCGGCTGAAATTGGATATTCATTTTTTTTAAAAGGCCGATTTAAACCCGTTAAAGTTCAAAATTTAATGAATCAAACTTGATTTTTATCCAAATACCAAAGTCTGGTTCAATGAATAATTTATTTTAATATATATTATATGTTAAATTTATATGAACTTTTATATTTTATCTTGTTAAATTTATATACTTAACTACAATGAAGGATATTATATATTAAAGATCTTGAGTGAATAATGCAATTTGTATGTAAAATTTAAATATATTTTTATTTATTTTATTTAGGTTTATAACAAAATTTATAATAAAAAAATATTCATATAATTTAATTGGTTTAGGAATGATGTTACAAGTCCAATCCATATTTGATCCGAACCGAATTTTTAAATAGGGCTACTTATAAAAAGGATCTAAAATTCCAAAATAATTACAAAAAAGTCATAGGCTAACAAAAAAGGAATTTTTAGCAAAATAATTACAAAAAACCCCTTGTTAGGAAAGAAACTCATCCATATTACATGTTTTTTTATTTTTTTATTTTATTTTCCATTTATCTCGCAAACCATTCGTTTTTTTAATTTGCCATTTTAGAATCTTTTTATCATCTTTTTTTTATCTTTAAAACGCCATACATGATGATATACTTTTTCAAAATTTTTTTTATTATTGTCCGAAATATGTTAGATTTCTATTAGAAATATGTTATAAAATTATTCTGATGAATAACAGATTTCTGTTAGAAATCTGTTAGAAATCTCTTATAATCTGTTTGAATATGTTAGATATCTCTTATAATCTGTTAGAAATCTCTTATAATCCGTTAGAATATGTTATAAATCTCGTATAATTTAATAAATTACAGTCTAACACATTTCTAACATTTCTAACTGATGAATAATAAAAACAGACTTCTAATAGAAAAAACAGACTTCTAACAGAAAAGAACATATTTATAACAAAAATAAAACAGAAGGAAAATTACAAGAACTTTGAATAAATTGCAGTCTAACATATTTTAACAGAAGTATAACAGAAAGAAAATTGCAGCAACGGATTTATAATTCAATAAATTGCATTCTAACATATTTCTAACAGAAGTATAACAAAAATCGAATATAAATCATAATTCAATAGCATATTTCTAACAGAAGTAAAATTGCAGCAACTGATTCATAATTCAATAAATTGCAGTCTAACATATTTCTAACAGAAGTATAACACAATCGAATGTAAATCATAATTCAATAACATATTTCTAACTGAAGTATAACAGAAGGAAAATTGCAGCAACGAATTCGTAATTCAATAAGTTGCAGTCTAACATATTTCTAACAGAAGTATAACAAAATCGAATATAAATCAAAATTCAATAACACAGAAGTATAACAGAAGGAAAAATGCAGTAACTTTGAATAAAATTGATGTCTAACATATTTCTAATATAAGTATAACAGATTTTTAACAGAATGTATATGCCATAGCAAACACTTTAAATATTGAAATTAAGTTCGAATACATAATGTTAGAAATCTATTAGAAATCTGTTAGAAATCGAAAAGAGAGACCAAAAGAATTAAATCCTCTGTTCATCTTCTTCCTTGCGATGAAATCATAAATTTAAATCAAACTCGAATACTTTGATACACTAACACCATCTGTATCACAAGAACTCAACAATCTTCATAATTTAAATCATATAAGTTGTATCCATTTCTTTTCAGCATTTTATCAAACACTTGGAGTGCGCTTTTCAATAACTAAAGTAATACCCAAATTCATTATGAGAAATTTGCAATTCTAATCCATGTTTAACAAAGACTTGACAATCTCTGGAGAAGTAAATGTTCCATTTTTTTATGCAGCAACTGGAACCACAAGAAAAAATTATTCATAATATGCTAAACACAATATTAAATCATAGAAGAGCTTCCACAAAATCCACTCATTTTTAAATTAAAACCAGTGCATAGTGAAATTAATAAACAAAGATATTGTAACCAAATGAGAATTGATACTAAGCACCGCAGAAATGATGGATTTATTATCAACCGAAATGTCTTCACTTTTCCACCATGAAGCAAAAAAAAAACACAAATAAAGCGTTTAGCTACAATTTTCTTCAGCAATCATTTGACACAGAAAACCAATTAAACATGAACGAATTACAGCAATCAGAGTTATGGTGCACTAAGATAAAGTCGTGAAAAAGTTAATGCTACTAAACTACTAAAGATAAGTAAGCTTAACTCACCAGCAAAAAATCTCGGCTTGATTCGAGTGAAATTCCAGCTAGAGAAAGCAAAGCAACAACGTCGGTGAGAAAAGAGAAGATGATTAAGTCTGTGGGCAGAGGAAGGAGACAGAAGAAATGGAGTAGAGAGAACCAATTAGAGCGATAGGGTGAGATCGTTGACAGATAGAAAAAGAATTGAATTGTAATTACAAAATAAATAAATGTAAATAATTAAAAAAAAAAAAGAGTACTCTCCCGATAATTTCTCTGATTTCGGTCCATGTTTTGAGTGAAATCCAATTAAGCCCGCGGAATGAAATGAGTCTAAATTTATCTCTAGACCGGATGTAATATTTTCCAATTAAATTACATGTTTGTCACTGTTTGTTTTCAGGGCAAAAATACCCGTCCCATGGCGTCCATCCAAATATAAGGTCTCATCTCATATCTTACACTTGAAAAGCGGCCGTGTTTCATTGCCTCTTCGCTTCTATACGCTCTCTCTACTCCATTCTCCTTTTACTCTTCTCTATCAATGGCAACTGACTCCGCCAACAGTTCCCTTAAACCGAACCCTAACCCTAACGATTCAATCGACCTTTCCACGGTTCCTTCCTCCGATAGCGCTGACCGATCCCCTTCCCCTATTATTTCCGATTCCGACGACCGCAACAAGGACGTCGACGATTCCACTACCCCCGATGTCTCTGCGCTCGTATCAGGGACTGCCGCACCTGTTTCCGACACCGAGAAGAAAATCCGCCGCGCTGAGCGTTTTGGAATTACTGTCCAGTTATCTGAGCAAGAGAAGCGTGATTCTCGAGCTGAAAGGTATACATAAGGTTTCATGCTATGCAAATGATCTACCTTTTTTTTATTAATTTCATATGTGGTTGCTGTTCAATGCTTCATAATGTTGTGTGCTTGATTGATACTGTTTTTTTATTGTATATTGATATGACTTGAGTGTCCATAACTATGGTTGTTTGAATTTGTTTTGTTTGTAAGCTTATTTAATCATCTCTCACAGACAATTGAAGGTGTCCATGAGTAAAGGCGTGTCTTTGAATTGCCAAGTATCTGTTTTTCTCATTGCTGAATGTTTTTTATGCCTAAAGTAATGTAAAATTGATGCAAATTGTATTGACTATACATCTATATTCTGCATACTGAGGATGTTTTTTGTTTAAACTTTGCAGATGTTTTTGGTTTTGACCATTGTCTTCTCTGTCTGGTCTGAATAGGCATGCATTTGTTTGACTCATTTTCTTATTTAATTTTTATACTCTGTAATTTGATTGCAAGTCTTTAAACTTCAGCATCTGCAGTTCTGGATCTTTCTCTTCTCTTGATTATACGTCGTGGGTTCATGGTTCAATGTCCTTTGTACCTGCATGTTTAGGATTTGATGGATGTATTTAATCGCTGCTTCTTGCACTTGCACTTGCATATACTGGCTTCATTTGGAGATTGATTTGTTGAGACCAGAATTTATATGGAAGTTAGCTAATTTATTTTTTCTTTGTTATAATCAATTTTATTGTTATTTTCTCTTTGAAATTGTGAGTCTTACTATCATGTTTCATTAGCAGATCCCCCACTTAGCATGGGATTAAGGCTTGGTTGATGGATTGATTCCTCATTTTTCTTATGCATTCCCTCTAACTCGCTGCAGGTTTGGTGCTCCAGCTGGATCTGGGGCTGTTTCTTCAGAAAATAACTCTGAAGAGCTAAAAAGGAAGGCTAGAGCTGAGAGGTCTTTTTGCACATGCTTTTCAATTTTGAATTGCTCCATATTGCTTGTATATGTTCAATCGCTAATCTTTTATGTCATTATTTTCAAAGATTTGGACTTCCTGTGACTGCTGATGAAGAAATAAAGAAAAAAGCCCGACTTGAAAGATTTGCACCAACTTCTAAGACAGATGTAGTTGAAGAAGAAAAGAAGAAAGCTAGGGAATTGAGGTCTTCATGATTTTTTCACCTCTTTTTTCGTTCTTTGATAGATTTGTGTAGATTTTGTAGTTGCAATGGTTATGTAAAATCTTACGTGCTAGTATTTTTTTTCTCAGGTTTTCACAACCTTCAAAGACACCTCCAGTATATGGAAAGGGAGACATTGAGCCAGTAAGGCACCTCTTGTATTTGTTTACTACTTTCTTATCATGTGGATTGTATAGAATACTGCTTGGTGATTGTGCTGGTTTAATACTACCCTTCCTTCTTTGTTTATGTGAAGAAGGCAGCAATTGCAGGAAAGGCTGGTGGAGGGGCTTGAGAAGAGCTTACATCCTGAAATATTAGGTATTACTGGGAGTTTCTGCTATTAGTTTTTTTAGATAACTGGCATAGTTTTTGGCTTTTTGCGCCATAGGCTACTTCTTTTGAGAAGTAAAATGCAAAATTTGTAATTAACTTGATGATTCTTTTGTTTGCAGGTCTAGTGTGTTCTAACTTCTGACTTCCTTGGTGATTTCTGTCCCATTTTTTATAATCCTATCTAATATTCTGGTGCAATATCCTTTGTGTTCGAAAGGATGATTTCTACTTAACATTGATAAGAGTGTGATCTGATGTGATGGTGAAGTTTGTGGTTCAGATGCTTCTAATATTGATTTCCTGTGAGGCCTTAAGTAATTAACAACCACCTTAGTATGCTAACATATCCTAAAATCAGTTATTTTGAAAAAAATTCAGAGTTTAAAAGGTTTGCTGGTATTTATTTGTTGCATATATTGGTCTATAGTTCCCACAATTATGTGAAGCTTGGTGGTTCTGATTGAACTGGTCTTCTTTTGCAATGGCATGTGGCATGTCTTGCAGCATTTTTATTTAGCAGTACCATCTTGATCACTCCCAAAATAGCAGTATTGTGGAAGTATTTTGACTAGCATAGACTTGTTCAGGAACTTTAAATTTCATTATATATGTTTTTTATCGATCAGGAAATACCTTGAACTGTGAAATTTCTTAGTGGGAATTCAAGTTACTGGTTATCCTGGCGCTTACAGTTATTAGTTTTTGAAGTTCATGTCCAACTTAATGCATTCATCACATCCACAAAAGTATGCATTTCTGTCTGTTGACCTTATCATTTGTGCTACATTTCATTTCACATCTCATATCATGCATGGTACTGTAGTCATAAGGAATAAGACATTGTTTAGTCTATTAGGTACTACTATATTTGACTCGAATTCAGAATAGTGTGTTTGTGTTAGATGAGAAACAACAAAAATGTCTTTGTAATACTCCTGTTGAAGTTTGATCGTGAGGTGGGATATTGAAAGTGTGGCATGATTGAGATTCTTAGAATGAGTTCTGCTTGTTAACTATGAGATGGTAAATGGTAAATGGGAAACATACGTCTTAATATAATGCTTCAGACACATAGCTGATTTTAGTAAACATTAACTCTGCTAAGGTGTTGTTGATTTCTGTTTGGCCTCACAGTAAACTGCCTGAGCCGAAAAGGTAGGTTTCGGGAATCAATCGCGATGTGTTTGGTTCTGGGATTGCTTTCTTTTGTAATGTTATGTTGAAAGATACTAGAAACACAGCATTGGAATTTTTTTAGTTTGTATGAGTTGCCAGAGATTATGGGATGGAAAAACAAGAAGTTCAGATTTTGGTGAACGTGTAAAGCATATTTTTATATTATTGTGCGTAATTATTTACTATTGGAAATTCTACGTATCAGAATGTGCAGGAGTATCCTTGTTACTTGGTTGTTAGTCATTTCATTGATGAAGAACACATGGCACAACCAAAAGCATAGAGCCTGTTGCGACTCTTATGCCCTTCGCACGATTTGTTTCATTTGGTTGGTGTTTACATTTATAGCGAATTATGTATTTTCAAAGACTCCAAATACACCTCTATATCCTCGAAATTTTTTTTAACGTCTCTATCTTAAAGAAGCAATGAATTTTTTTGTAATATTTAAATGAAAATACATGAAAATTATAAATTCGCTTCTACCTAGAAACTAAAACGAATAATATGACGTTGATCGAGGACTTTTTTTCAGTTTTTGTAATTTGGAGAAGGTTATATTTGTCATGATATGGAACAAAGAGAAATTGTTTGTGAAATTTGAACATATTCATGGACAATGGATTTTTATAAGTAAATAATAATAGCGAAAAATAAATAAACTTCACATGATTTAGGTCATTTTTAAAATGTGATTTTTTGAATTGTTAACCAATCAAGAACTTTGTTTTAATGGTCAAGAGGGTTATTTTGAGAAACTTTATTTTCTTGTTCAGCTTCTCCTTTGAAACTATCAACTCAATCCCTATTAAAACTACTTTGTAAGAATTTTCAAATCTAATATATCGAAAAAGAGAAAAAGGGACATATTCTACATAAAGCTCAATGCAAAAGTTATAGTAACCAATTATGTTCAAATACCTAAAAACAATTCAATAACAGGGAGAGTACGGAGAGTTCCACGCAAGTAATTAGAATCGCCACTGCTAGTAGCTGAATAAGCTTCTCGTCCAAGATCCCGCCGTAGATGTCGGAAAGCACGCTCTTGATCTTAGACTTGTAGATCTTGATCGCAACAACATAGTCGGCGTTGCCTCGGCTCTCCTTCAGCAACAATGAGCTCTCTTTCTCCATGAATTGAACTATTTCCTCGTAGCGCTCGACCTACTCTGCCAGTTTTGTAAGTCAAGTTTGTACAATAATTAATATAATAAAAAATAATAAAATATGAAAGAAAAGAAAAAAAAAGGAAAGAAAGGGAAATGAAGAACGTGCATGGTCTTCTGGATGGTCATTGGTCAGCTGTGTTAGGTTGGCCAAACAAATCTGCATATTAAAAAACATTTGTCAAAAGTTTGGTTCTGGTGGTTGGTATAACAGGGTGAGAGTTAAGCCTATAAACAGGCATTCCCAGCAAATCCAAAATCATCCCGAAAAATAAAAGATCCTTTTTGGAAGTGTTTGTGAGCTCTGACAATTGGTATCAGAGCTCAAAGGTTTTATTGTAAGGTATAACGGGTACTATTCATGCAGTACCGGATCCGTGGATATATTTTCAAAATAAATACACCACGACGACGAGAAAATTACGAGGAATCCGTTTGTGCAGTCCGTTCGAGTTACTATTGCAGTTTGGCGATTTGAGTGAATAGTAAAATAGTAACTGATGAATAGTTTCAGAAAATATTTATGTCTTCATTTTTTACGGTTGAAGATGACACACTGTGCATAGTACTATTCACGTGTACTGGGATACTATTCACTTGTATGGTTACTATTCACATATACATATACGATTACTATTCACAGATACAGTTACTATCCTGATATACGGTTACTATTCATATGAATAGTGAATTTATGATAGTGGGATAAACTGCAACGTCTCGCTCATTGTTCGAGTAGGAGAATGGAGCAGCTCGTGATAGAAACTATAGCAGCAATATTTGAGATGAAAAGACATGTAGCAGATTTTGTAGACGTGGTGATACTGACAGGAATGTTATGGCGAATCGTCATCTCGTTATGGAGATAGAGTGTTGTCAGACATAAAGGAAAAGAAGATGGTTATCTCACAAAACTATGAAAAATGTCACTCAACTAAATAGTTTTGAAGACTGATACTGTGTAAAAATTTACAACGGTATGAGCAAGGAGGAAAGAATGATGTGAAGATATGATTGAC
>CAOJBI013095080.1:0-18341 GCA_948277035.1 Euphorbia corollata
GTCATATGTAAAACGTTGTGATGCATATGAACACAAAAGAAGAAATCACTTGGCAGGTAATTTGACTGAAAATCTTCCTTATGCAGTGTTGACAGTCTGTAATTGTTGTACAGGCTGTGAAAGTTGGCTGTGTAAATTAGTTAAAGTTAGTTGTGTTAATTAGTCAAGGTTAGTTGTGTTAATTAGTCAATAACAGGTTGTATTACACTAAGTATAGGCTGCATTATGTGTATGTAAATTGATGTATCATTTATTCATTCAAAAAGAAGTGAGAAATAAATATCTTTTCTCAGAAAATTTCAACATGTATATAAATGCAAATGCAAGTCTCGAGGGTAATGCATATTGGAGTTTTCATTCTGTTAATATTCAAGTATGGAGTTAGTGACCCCAACTCAGTCATTCCTTTAGCTATTGTGAACTCATGGTCTGGTTCGATTTTTCATGTTAAGTTCAATTTCGTATGCAGGTTCTTTTTGGCTGAAGGAATGTGGACTGATTTTGAAGTTTGATTCAAGTGACCAAGACTGCAATGGTGTATTTCTGACTGTATTTAGCTTTATTTAGAGCTTGCTGCACTGCAATGCCACGCAGCTATTTATGAAATGCAGAACAAATTGGATAGTGTAGTTTAAAAATGAGAAACCTTTGACTTCAAGTAGTTCATTTGTTGAAACTTTCCAATACGCGCAGCTGAAATGTAAGCTTTACTTGATAAGGATGCAACAAATACAATGCTAATCAATTCAATATTTTGAAGGCAAATCAGTATGATTATAGTCTTGTCATCTTTACATGCTTTAGCTTAGCAACATATCAACAAAACGGAAAGGCTTCTTCTCAAAAAGCGTAGAAAGTAGTGGTCATCATAGGCATTAATTTTAAATAACGGACTCTATTAAGCATTCAATAAATAAAAAATTAATTTTAAAATAGCATAAAAATATCTGATAATATCAAATTGGTTGAATGTGTCTTTACATCTCTAAACTTGGTATGAATGACTTCTTGTTCCCAATGTGTATAAATGACCTGCTGTTCCCATAAATTTTGAATGTTTCTTTCAGACTCGCGAACTTGGCAATGATAAAAATGTATCGGTTTCTCATGAATTTGGTTATGTTTGTTTCTGAATGTCACTTATTAGTTTTTGATTGGAACGAGAAAATGACAAATTTGAAAAATCAAATCAACTAAAACGTGTCACGCTGCATTTATGGATAAATTGATACTTTCTTAACAAGGTTGATAAATAATAAAAAATTTATGTGGCAAGTTTAAGCGGCATTTGGCCTATTAAATCTAATAATGAAATGCTAAATATACTCATGCAGCAGCCGGCTACTAGTCACCGTCCTTAGAAAACAGTAATGAATTACCATCAGCAAACAAAAGTCAAGTCAGTTTTGCCGATTTACATAAAACTGTTATACATTTTGCATAAACTAAGTCGGGAATAATGAAAATTGAAGATTTTTCTACAAAAATTTGCAAGAAAATATAATCAAAAGCTACAAATATTTATGTTGCTAATGCAAAAATAACACAGTAAACTTGTTCGTCGGGCGGGTTGGGTCGGGCTTGACGGGCTTTTTATTAAAAATATTAATCCAAGCTTGACCTAAACCCATACTTTAAAACTTCGAGTTCGATCAGACCTGAACCAAACCCTGTCCAAGCTAATAAACGTTCCCAAGTCCTGAATATTTATTTTTTTCATAAATTTATATTAAATTAAATAGGAAAAAATAAAATACGTAAAATATATTTAAATTTTACTTATGATTACATCGTTTACTTAAAATCTTTAATATTTAGTAATATTTATTGTAATCAAGTACTCAAATTTAATAGAATAAAATATTTAAAAATTTAAAACAAGTATAAATTTAATATATAAATACATAAAAATTAAAAAATTTATTTGTTGAACTGGACTTGGATATTTATATAAAAACAAAATCCGGCCCGAGAGAACAAACATGTCAAGAATTTTAAGTCAAATGAAAGCGAAATAAAATGAAATTGTATGAAAAGGAGAATAGTAGAACAAAGATGATGAAGAATGAAAAGTAGTAAATATTTATGGGAAAAAGGTATTTTGGTAAAATGGGTCAACTCATTAAGAAAGAATTAAATTTTAAAATACTGCTACGGCATGAAAAATAAGTTTTGCACGCGACATGAAGGGAGACGGATAAACAAAACCTACAAATTAATTTATGGGCAAACAAACCCCACAAAAAAAAATAATCAAATTGGCGATAATTAAAAACTGCCAGAAGCATTTTACCAATAAAATTGGACTGTACAATATATGAACAACTAACTCAGAATTGATAAGCTTGTGATGTTATATCTATCTACATTGATAGCCACTAAAATCCACTAGTGCTTTCAAGTAATTATCCAAACCCAAATCCTTCATTGGCTTCATGAATAGCAAGCAGCAATCTCTCTTCCAGATGTTGCTTTGATGGATACTCCGGTAAATCCAACTGGTTAAAACTGCAATATATAACAACACCATTTATATTATTTCAGTATTTCGCTTCAAAATTAGCATAGCAGATAAGAATCAGAGAGCAAAAGGTTACCAAGTATGAGCAGAAGGCAAGTGATCTGCACTTCCATATGCTTTGTGTATTTGGAACTTTTGGGACCCCGAGATTCCTTGTAGTGCACTAAATCCTTCCAAAGGCACCTGCAATGATGATCATAATGTGTTCCCATTGAGGCTCAACACTTATTTCAAGTCTTCATAATTATGAACAAAATCTACAGTGAAACATTTACCTTTGAGGTGCCTGTGACGAACTGCAGAAGACGAGCCTTGTCCTCCTTGCTGAACCCTTGAACTACCTCCCAAAACCACTGAATGACAGGGGATCCAGCACTGTATCCCGAATATTCTGTATTTGCCCTCATATCATCCACTGAAATATAATGATGGAAGATCATTTATTCAGACACTCATTATACATATAAGATATATATTTTGGGTTATGAATTAAAAATGTATATGAACAGCAGGAAGGAACTTACAATCAATATCTGGAAGCCCACTTATCAACAGTTCTAGTTCCTTGTCGTTGAAAATGGAAATCAATTCCTTAGTGATTAGTTCATTAAATCCCTCCATGAAGGCATTAATTTGAGGACGAATGGCAGTGGTCAACCGATGTTCAGTTACTAAATCCACATATAGACGCTTATTCTCCTCAGTCACCTTAATGTTACGCCCATCATCCATCAATTCATGGTCAGTTACCTGGCATTATGTACACAAGAGTTTTATAGGTAATATATATCAGAGGAAAAATTTAGTAAAAGAGCAAAATTGGAGAAGTTCATTACTTCATTTCGTTCATACAGAATAAGCTTCTCCTCATCAGCATCGATGCTAAAAGTGAGATCAAGAATTTCACTTATGTCATTCTGCAAACCCAAAATCGAATCCGTTAAGAGGTTATAAATGGAAACATGAACACAAATGTGCAAAACTAGAAGAAAGGCCATGCAGTATACCTCGAGCATCCATTTCAGGTTTTTATAGTAATCAGGATCAATAGCTTCAATGTCCTGATATGTAACTTTAGCCCCCAAAATATGCTTGTAAAAAGAACGGGTGAAATGAACATCCAAGAGCTGCCCATCGAAAAGCGCTTTGCCCACCTGTAAGATTGATAAACAGTGAATGAGAGCACGGTTACTCAAAAAAAAAAAAAAAAAAAAGAAGTCCAAATATACTGTACTCACAACTCTTCCAACAAATTTGAAGTAAGACAAATGTTCAGTTTGGTAAACTGAGTTGGGGTTTGGCTGAAAAGTTGAATCATTGCCCACTGTTGTAAAAAGCAGTGCTCCCTTGTCAAAAATAACCCTGGATAACAGTTGATACCATTCCCTTGTAAGTCCACCTGCGTCGATACCTTCCTCTCCTTGAAAGTGAACTGTCAACCGTCCTTTCAAATCTTGGGTTGATCTCAAGCGAAGCTGGTTATAAGAATCTTCAAGTATATAAGCTCTTCTGACAGAAATTCTCAGAGGACTTTGGTGATGATCATGCTGATGCTTAATTTTTGATCTGAAGTGAGAACGTTTGTTGTCAAAATCAACAAAGCGGGGGACCTTAAGCATAAGAGAAAAGGACTTCTCAAGCAACCCTGGATTTTGACGGATAAACGCATTAAGGAGCTTTCTGTGTTTTTCAGAGAACTTCACAAAAGCACCGTTTTTCTCATCTACTTTCAAGACAGGGCCCGAAAGTTTCTGCTGGGCTGAAGTGCTCACATCTTCAACTTCGGAAATCACATTGTCATCCTGATTGGAACCAGGCTGGACAGGGTACAACTTTTCACACATCACAAAGAAGGATTCAATGTAGGGTAATATGTTCTGAGAGCCTGCAGGGAGTGGAGGAGTTACACCAGATAGTTTTGATGTGGAAGTTTTTGGAACTGGTGAATCCAGCGTAGATTCAGAATAGCCCTCTATTTTGCTGATACAAGTGCTCAGTTCCAGCCACAAAGGCTCCAAAGCTGCATTAATGTCACCAAGCTGATTAAGGGATACACTATGCTCCTTATCTGGAAGAGCCTGTTTATCCTTCTTCTCTATTAGAGACGCAACAAGCGAGCTTAATGCTTGCAGCACCCTTAAAATTGCAGCCCCATCAGAAGATGTAGTCCTAAGAAGTTCTTTCACTTCTTCACCAAAAAGATGCAGTTCATTCATAGCAGATTTAGTCAAACTCTGTACAGCATCTGCGAGCTCATAAACAAAAAGATGGCAATACGTTGGTGCAATTGCCACCAACTTCTTCATTACCTCAGCCACTAGAGTATATGCATTATCTGACAGTCTGGAAGAAAAGGATATGCCGGATTAAATACAATCAATAAGTCTACCTGACTGAAAGAATTTAAAATGAAAAGAAAAGACAACTGGTAGAAGAGAAGGTAGCATATTGCTCTGAATATCATCTTACCCTTCTCGTGCAAGAAATGAGCACAGAAGCCGAAGTTCAGCTTGAGGCAGGTTCAGCAGTACACTCTTTGCATCACCTTCATTATTTGAACTAGGACCAACAAATTTGGAGGAATCACCGGCTGCAGATGATGGAACAGAAACTTCAGCAGAAGCACTCCCAAGTTCCATGTTTAGCCTAGCATCTGGTGTGGAGATTTGGGATGTTAGCTCAGTAGCAGCCACAGGTTTATCTGATGAACTTGGATTGCAATCAGCACTGTCGATTATTACCACCAATAAGTTAAGCAGCTGCAAATAGAACAAGCAAACGTAGTGTAAATAATAAAGTTAGGCTACCTACATGGAAAAGGTGAATTCAAATTAGCAAACAGAATGTCAACCATGCAAAACATCACCTGTTCAAAATGAGCCACGCTCCTTGAATAAAGAGGCTGGTTCAAGAGGCTCAAAAGCAGTGCAACTGATATATACCCCTGCTGGTACTGCTTTGCTTCTGTTTCATCTTCTTCAACTATCATTACAGCTTTACCACGCGACTGGTTGGAATTTTGTGGGTGCTGAAGCGCTGGGAGGGGAAGCCTAAACTGAAGCAAAACTATTGCCACATAGGGATGATTCCGAGCCAAGTAAGTGAGGGTCTCAAGGACACGTCTTGAAACTAAAGGGGGGACCCCTATAAAATAAACAAGATGGTGATAATCACCACCAAAATTGTTATAAAACAAAATCAAAAGATAGAAACAATAAATTTTTCATAAATCAAACTTCTTTCAAATGAAATACAAACAAAAAAACAATCGGTTGATGTTGAACATACATCATGACAACATGAGTTAGAAAAAAAATCCACGAAAATATTGTCCCTTGTTACATTCAACTTATTGCATACAACAGGGAAAATAACTTAAATCAACAACCACGTTGTTGAAGATGCTAAGAATTCATGTCAAAATATTCTTACTAAGGAACACTAATATATGCTAGCAATGTCATCAAACTGCAAGAACACTAACTATAACAGACAACTATGGTTGGAAAAGGTTGTTTACAAATATATCTTTACAAGCAAAGCAAACAAATAGAAAACAGCGAACATAACATCAAATGTAGAACTCCACTTTACCATCAAAAGACTGTGGACGAGAATACATCACATTGTTTTGGCAAGCATAAAGCCGATATGAAGGTTCAGAAGCATTCAGATTAGCAACAGGCTTTCTAGTATCAAGCATCAACATGTCCATTAGTATTTTCACAAGCGCAGTTCTAGTTTCACCATGAGAACACAAGTTCAGTAGAAGCCTCTGCAAAGAACCTTTGTACAATGGCTGCAAAACCAGTTCATAATTTTCAGCAGTGAGTTAGCTATACAAAGATAAGAAATAAAATCTTCCAGTAAATAAGTACCTGAACAATGCGAAGCACCCGAATCATTGCTTGAAGAGATTCGGTCTCAACCAAAGGAGCTCCATCAGCTTCAACAAGCTTAGTAGAAATAGACCTGCGTGATACATTACCAGCTCTCTCAAGGCTGAACCCCACACCTTCACCCCGTCGAGAAGACTCACCCCGGCGACTCCTAGGATACATGCCAAACAGTGTGCGATTACGATAACGATGTGCAAATCTTTCACGTAGCATATTAGCCTCCGCAACAAGTGCAGGTGTCAGATTGGAAAGAATAGCATCGGAAGATGTTAAAAGAACCTGAAAAAAGAAAAGTTGCTAAATTCATGGCTTCAAATTTATTAATTCACATTCAAGTACATACAGCGAAAAGTCAAATGTACCTCTTCGCGCAACTCTGATGGAAATGTTGCAATGATGGAGACTGTGTCCATTTCAACAGGCTGACCTTCCAGTTCATGAGACTGGTGAAGCCTTTGCGCTTGCTGCTGAGCTAAAACTTCAGCACGAATGTCCGGTGGAAGGGCTGCCAAGAACTCTGGATCAATATCACCACTGTTTTGTGGTTCCGCATTTGAAGGTTGAGCCACTTGACCCTGTTGTGCTGATAGAACTTCAGCTCGCAATTCCTCAGGCAGGGCATCCAGGAACGCTGGATCTATCGACCCAGAAGAGGCCTCACCAGAAATTTGCTGCTCCGCTGCTGGTCCATCTTGATCAGCTTCTCTACTAGAATTTTCTGAAACTTCAGTGACACTATGAAGAGATGCATCTCTCCCACCTACAGCAGCTGAATTGCCAAACGAAACATTCACCCTTCTACCCCGAGTTGCATGTGGATCTAAATGCATTCTATCAGCTGACCCTTGCCTTTCTCCACCATCATCATGGCCATCTGCACTTCCAATCTCAACATCCAGGCTTCGGAGGCTTTCCCCAAGAGTTGCTCCACTACCACTACTTTCCTGGCTTATTGCTTCAACATCACGTGCAGTAGCATCATTCTGTTCAAATTGCATTTCTACAGTCTGCGTCTGAGTATTACTTGTTACTGGAGGCATCTCAGTAACACCACTTACGTCCAGAGCAACAGAAGGGGAAGGAGGCACATTGCTGCTCCCATTATTCAAATTGTTATCAACAGCTACATCAGGATGTGCTGCACCTGGTATATGCAACTGGACAGCCTCCCCATTATTTTTAGGTTCTGACGTTGTTGTGTTATGATCAGAAGACTTCTCAGGAGTAGGTCCCCTTAGTTGGGAAACAAGTAACTCCTCGAGGCCTTGAGGCACAGATGAACTAGATCCAGCACTTTGCAGGTTATCATCACTCCACATATTCAGACGGTGCCCATGACGACCATTCCTAAGTGATCGGAAAAACGAATCCAACTGGGAAGAGTTGTTATCCTGGTTCCTCTCTGTAAGTATATCACGAGCACTCTCTGAACAGAAAAGGGAACTATCAGATTGTGCAAAATATCAACGCAATTCAATTCCTTTCCATACTATGCCAAAAGTACAAGGATTTTTTTTTATAAATGAAAGAGAAGACAATTAATTGTGAAGTAAGTTACCTGACTCTCTAGCAGAGGTTGAAGCTGGTGGTGAGGGTCCAACTAAAAGGGGATGGCGTGAGGGAGCAGTATGGTCACCATTTCTGCCAAGAAGACTATAAATGGATGTAGTTCGCCCTTGACGTCTTGAACCAAAAACTTCAACTGGCATGACACGAAGAGCTTCGTTGGGGAAGCTATTGTCCCTCCCAAAAACCTCAATATGATCAAAAACATTAATGCCATTAATACCCTCCTCTAGCCTAAGTATGACTCCATCGTCTTCTTCTTCCTCATCCTCATCATCTTCCTCCAACAATTCCTCATCAAATTCATCATCATCCATATCATGATCATCTTGATCTGTGTCAGGATGTGGCAAGTTGTGCACTTCATCCTCTTCCAAATCATTATGCTCATCATCTTCATCATCATCCTCATCGTCGTCGTCATCCTCATCAACATCATCCCCATCATCCCCAGACATTTCCTCATCTTCATCCTCATCAAGATTTTCTTGTCCGTGGGGCTGAATTTCAAATCGTATTCCAACAGTATCCATACCATTTTCCAGACCCCTAATATCCTCATGGGTTTCTTGCATAAAGTCATCTTCCGCAGATGGGGCAAATCCACCATTTAGATCTTGATCATGTTCCATATCATCTGTAATAGCTTCAGACCCACCAAAGTTTTGAACAGCGTTCAATGATTCAACAGGGTCAGTTGACGTAGGAACATGATTGGATTGGGGCACAGCTTCAGTAGGCTGGGCTATGTCAACAGTACTTTCTGCCCTCCCTGATTGGCTTTGATCAGAAGGCTTAATTGAGTTCTGATTCTTTTCAATATGAGTATCAACAGTGTTAACATGTTCTTTAGTCACCAACTCTAGTGCTTTGATAAGTCCAGTAACAAGTTTTGGTGATTCAGGATGATCAAGATCCAAAACTTCCAGCGTTCGAGTCAAAGACCTAACAAGACCAACATCTATAAAAGTGGCAGAAGCCTCTGATGAAATGTATGAACCAGTAGGTGTCCGAGCAGCAAGCACGTCATTAAGAAGATCAACGTATGCCTGTAAATCATTGGTTGGTGGCCTAAAACCGTTAGATGAATCAACAAACGAACTAAAAGTGCAACTGATCTCCATGAAGACCCTCTTTCTTGCCTCAGTTGAGCGAACACAGCATGCCACCAAAAGCTGAATTGCCCTGCTTGCCAGCTTGTGCCTCCAATCACTGTCCAACTTCTTATCCTTTTTCATATTTTTGGAATACGGAATAAACTTGTGAAGAATGTGGTTAAATATTCCACCATTGTACAAACCAGCTGAACCCTTTTGATGAGGAACCTTGCAGCTACCAACTTCAACATCTCTTCTCAGAAGCACATGAACAGATGAAGAATACATCAACACAATCTCTGTCAAAAGCTTTAGGATAAATACAACCTTTGCTAGAAGTGCAGACCCTTCCTGACTAGTGGTTTCATTTTCTTCAGAGACAGTGGCTATGGCTTTTCCTTTACACTTGATTAAAGAAACATCAACATCCATATCGGTGGATGATGCCATATCATTTGGTACATCTCTTGCTGCATCATCTTTCGTGGGAGGAACAAAACTATAAACTACATCCAAAAGAAGCTCAACCACCATTACGAAACTTTGAGGTAACTTCCTGTGTACTTTAGCACTCTTGGAATTAGAGTCCTGAATTTTTCCATGCACATTTCCGGAACCCGGCGCATTCATGTTGCCCAAAGTAGCCGGTTTATCTTTTTCCAATGCTTTCTCCTTCTCTTTTTCTCTGCTTTTATCCTTCTCGCGATCCTTCAACAACACAAGATAAGGCCTTTCACCGACCATCTCAACTTGGCAAACAGATTGTGCAGCTTGCATAAAGATAATTGGATCACGAGAGATCACAGAACTCAAATTTTGAAGGAAATTGCGTGGAGTGACCCGCCCATTTGCATGTCTGTTAGCAGCAGTCACGAGGTTATGCTTTATTTCAGATTCCATAGCTTGTTGAAGAGTTTGGGGATCCTCAAGGACATGACGAATTATGGTAGCAGCTATATTGTCAAATCCAGGAAAAAGACTACTTGTGGGCAAATTTAGCAGTGAGCTCACACCATCAGCTTCAAGAAAATAGACAGCAATAGAATGAGTTCTAGTGAGTGTGGAACATAGCTGCAACACAGCATGCATTGTCTCGGATGGAAGGTGGTTCTTTATACAACGGCAAGCAATTTGAATAAGTCTCTTCTGTTCATCTGCGTCAATCTGCTCAGTAGGTGACCCTAATACAGATTGCCTTTTGTTTTGCTTGTCCTCATCGATACTGATTGAAGTCTGCTGGCTGTCAGTGTAGTTCTTTTTCAGCCGTTCAATTATTGCAGAATTCAAATTTTGATCTACTTGAAGTAGGCGATCAATGGCAAGAAAAGCTGTTGTAACCCACTTGGGAACTTGACACTTTTCCCCAACCACCAAATCAGAATCCCACTGCATTAGCAAATCAAACACAATTTTAACCAGACCATTATTCAGTGCAATTTCCCGTGCTTGCAAGTCTTCATGAAGAATCAAGGCAAGGACATGAAATATGGCAGAAAACATGGTATTATTTCTGCCATCCAAATTCAGGTTTTGATCCCTCACTTGGTCAAGAATGAATGAGATGACATTAGACCTATATTGCCCATCACTTTGTGAGCAAATTAACACCAGAAGGTCACGAACAGGGAAAGCTAGAGAGTCTTTTACTTGCAGAAGCTTTATACAAGTTGATAGCAGCTCATCAACTTGAGGAAGTTGGACCACCTCTTCTTCGAGCTGCTGATTACTGGAATTCACATCATCTTCCTTTGCTTCTGATTCTGAGTTCCCCAAGGACATAGCAAGTGCACGAGCAAGTTCATCATCTTCCGGGGTTTCCTCAGGGTGTGAAAATAACCATTCCATTGCCAACTCTACACTATTGGATCCAACTTGCCTTAGAGCCTCTTCTGCCCTAGACCTTGTGAAACCCATCTCCACAATAGTTGAAATAGTAGCTTCACTTGGAGGAGGACCAGCAATACCAGCATTACTATTCACATTTTTCACTTCCACCCCTGAATAAACATGCCTAATGATAGAAATAGCTGTACTGATGAAATCATTACTGCACTCAGTCAACTGAGGGTGGGTCCAAACAGGAAGCACTGCCTTTAATACCATGGACTGTAGCACCTTAACAAATGTCTCAGCATCTCTTGGAACACGTGAGACTCCATTTACGAAAGGTTGAGTGAGCAAGTGTTTTGTAAATGGAGATAATATAAATGATGATGTCACCAGGTGGTCCATAAGTTTACCATAGCTAGCCAACGGACCATAAATCCACACATGATCAGCATCTTTCTTCTCATCCTGCTTAATATTTCCATCATCGGTCTCCATAGGAGAGGCAGGAGCCCTATTAACGGCAAAGAGCAATTGACTGGTAGCTTCAAATGTGGTCAAAACTGATTGAATAACTCCATGCCCAAATAAGCAATTCAGTAATATTGGGTTACAAGAATCTGGCCTATCCAAGAGAATTCCATCAATGAAATTAATAACCTTCCCAAAGTAGCAGCACTTGGTTGATATAGATACCTCAGAAGCAGAAGGATTTGCATGACCACCAAAATTCATGTGATCCAGTGAAATCGAAGCAAATGTACCAGCCACAACTTTGGAAGAGGGGGACACATTCACAGTATCATCACGACGACGTGAAGGAAGCAACATGGCCTTCCCCAACTCCTGAAACAAATGTGTGATGTGAAAAGAAAGTGACCTCATAGTGTCACAGCATGAGGTGTAATAGGATCTCTGCTTGTCAAACTCCTTTTTGCTAGAAGCACCTCCTGCATCTGAAGATTCGGATTGTTGTGGTTGCTGAATTGATCCAAAGCGGGTTGAAGGACCATCAGTGCTCAATCTTTGAGGAAACCCAGTGGTACGGCCAAGATCATGGTAAAGGTTTAAAAGATCAAACACCTGGGACTCAATACTCCAGCCAGATGTCCTCCTCCTCAATAATGGATCAAGGAACTGCCTAAAGGAATTGAATCGTTGCTCTTCAGTTTCACTTGTATTCACTTCAGACTGCAGTGTCTCATCAGCAGAACTAGTAGCATTATCCTCCATCTCAAGTTTTGAATCTTCAAGCAGAGCAATCTGCCAAAGGACTTCACGGTGCACACAACCAATATCCTCCAGAACATCTTTGCTGCCACCCCCAAATTCTGTAAGTAGTGCAGTTACCCACCTATTGTCTTTTGAAGCAGCAAGAAACAGAAGGAACTCAACAAGGAAGAGCGAAGAGAAGATTGCACTATCTGGTGTTGTCCTTGGATCCAGTAGAAAGGAACCTGAAATTTTTTCAAAACCCTTCAAAGCTTTCTTAATGTGTTCCCTAAGAGATTGACAGAATGCACGTGCCAGAGGAGCAGAGTGATGCTGGGTAAAGCCTTTGAAAACCATGGTGCTATGCAAAGCAATAGACATCCCCTCAGATGACTGAACAATACTTGGTCTCAATAAAAGCTTCAGTACAGCTTCAATTCCCGACTTCTCCACAAATAACCTACATGTTTCTGAATTTTCCATCGTTCTGTGAAGCAAGACCATCAAATGAAATATGCACAGCTGAATGAACTGCTCCTTACTGAGGCCTTCTGTTCTTGCATCACTTCCACGAACTAAACAACGTCCATCATTCTCCTTGACCTCAGAATCCATTTCCATTTCTGAATCTGCACTTGCCTTCCCTGATGATCCTGCAGAATCGTTATCCCCAAAGGAAGCAATTTTATCAACAATTTCAACAATTATATCAACACCAGTGCCTCTCAATGAAGAAACATGACGCAAAAGTTCTTCAACAGCATTAGCCAAAGGAACAATAGCTTCATTCATTGCTAACACGTATTTCTTGCTGGTGAATATATCCACAAGAAACCGTAAAGCTGAGGTTTCTCTGACTGCTTCTAAGCCTTTAGCATTAAGACATATGGCACCAAGACCATTTGGTACACAAGTAAGTGCCTTTGAAGACGGGTGCAATCCAGTTAACACTGAGGATAAAAAGGCATCAGGAAGACCCATTTCATGCAATGCAGAAAAACAAGTTGGGTCCTTGTGAATGATTTCACTCATAACTGTGACAGCTGAATAATAAATGTCACCCCCAAATTTCTCGACATTCCCATATATCAGTGAAAGTGTAGAAGGCAAAGAACTGTCATGGGAATTCAGGGATCTTGTATTGTTTGATGGAGCATATGTAGCAGAGCCAAGCGCCTTCAAAAGAACCTTAATCAGCCTCTTCTGTGAGTTAATAAAATCATCATTGAATCTCGAGCATTCACCAACAATCATTGCATTATCATTTTCCCCAGCCACGCCAATAATTCTATGTACTTCGATCTGCAACCTCTGAGCCAAAAGCTCAACTCCCCCTAGTTCCCTGAGCAGTGAAACAGCAGAGCTGCTGTAATCCATGAGCTTCTGCAGGGCTTTCACAGCCAAGTAGACAAGGTGTATATGACTAGGATCTGCATCTTCCAAAAGAGGCAAAAATGTAGGAACCATTCCTGACCCCCTAACATTACTCCCAGAAGCTGAAGATGAAACAATATGAAGCAAATAGAACTGAAGAAGTGCCTCAACAAAAGCAAGAGAAGATGGATCACTGGAGTTCTTCAAAGACAGAACAGCCTTCTGAAGCACGTTCAATAAAATCATGCGGTTCCCCACAGCAAAACTGATATTAGATCCACTCAAAATTCGTGCCCGCTCATGAGATGCTGAATAAGCAGCTAACTGAGCCCCTAATGCAAGCATCGCTAGGGTTCTAATGGTTCCAGGAACAGCTTCTTCCGATCGCACAATCCTGATCAACTCATTTGTGTTCTCCGGCTCATTAGCAAAAAAGGAAGTCAGTTCATCGTTAGCATCACCAGATTGAACAAGCACAATGAAAGCAAGGAGGCAAATCCTACTGTACAGCCTGCATATTCTGGAGGAACGAAAAGCTCTGGCATATCTAATTCGAGTTAATAATGAGAAACGAAGTTCGGAAGGCACATTGTATTTCTCAATACATTGTTTCATCAATAACAGATCATCCTCCTTGTGCAAATGCAGATCTGGTATATGAATAACTCTCAAGCTAGAAGAGTTTGCACTACCACCACTAACCTTTGTATTCTCGCCATTCTGACCAAGCATTTCGAAATATAGAGTTGAACCAATCCGATATTGAGCTCGGTCATTATTTTCTACTTCAGAAGGAAACAAAGATAACCCTTCCTCCTGGTTTCTCTCATTTGCCATAACACATGAATACAGACCCAATCCTTCCTCCTTGCTTCCCCAGCCCTGAGCAAGGGATAGCAGATAACTGTTTACTGACCCACAACCAACCAGCTTTGCACTGCCATGCAGCTTAGATGGATTGATCTTGACAAGTGCTGAAAGTGTCTCTAGTGTAGCTATTAGAACCTCAGGATCTGTTGATGCCAGAAGAAGCTTGAAATGCTGGAAGGGACAATACCAATATACAAGTTAGATGACTCAATGCTCACGCGTGCTTCAGAATGAAAAGAAAAGAATAAAGATGAAAATGAATATATTATGAATCAGTCTGCAGTCCATTAACAAAATACCTCTATACCATCAAATGAACTCTTGTTGTGGCAATTCTCTAAAATTATTTGCATCACTCGTAATATCTGTAGAACTTCATGCTTTGGGAATGGACTATCATTTTCTGAGGAATCAGCTGATAGGAGAAGGTCACTCCTACTAGACAGGTATGTCTTGAAATAAGTATCAAAATGCAAAAACAAAGGCCTCCAATGATGAAAATTCCCCTGCGAGTAAATATTTAATAAGGAAATATATTTTTTTGAAAATAACAAGTGGAGGAAAGGAGTGAGGAGAGTCCAAACTCCATGGGAGGTGGAAGAGAAAACAGAATTAAGTTTACCTTATTGAACTCCCAACGAAAACCAGAAAGGGGTATTGCTATATCTTGCAATGGACTTTGAATCACTTTGTCGATGAATGCTTTAATTTTAGGAGGCTGCAATGAAAAATACTTGTAAGACTAGTTGAACAAGTACAAATGAATATCTTTGCATTCACCATAACTTTGTGGTGAAAAATCCACAATACCTCAAAAGGAATATAAAATATTAATAGCAATATCTAGATGCATAGACTCTAGGTCCAACTTCGACAATCAACGACCATGGACTCTTTTATTTCATCTAGCACGATTGGCTTTATTTTCAAGTTGATACCTAAACGAATACAATGTTATAGCACAAAAAACTGTTCTGTTTTCAGAGTGAAAGAGACCAAGCTTGTTCGTAAAGAAAAACATAATGTATGCTAACTGCCATAATGTTGCTAGGAGAGAGTGGCAATCTTCTATATCATTTAGAATCCTCGCAAACTAACTAGTAAATTTGTTTGATTAAAAAGCAAATGATAAGGGATGAAAGGTACAAAGTCTTGAAGGAAGCAGGTTTAGTCAACAAGCCATTCTGCTTACAAACAGAACAAACTCCACACTTAAAAATGTTCATTTAGCCAGTAAAGTTTGGAAATCAATTTCTCATGACAGTATTTGATGTTTATTGAATTATTCAGAGTTGACAAAATATAATCTCTTTCAATATTACGGGTAAGAAAGACTGCTCTAATTAGCGTGCATACTGTAAAGAAAACTGGTCATATTAGTTACTAAGCATAAATCATATACTCATTAACATGATAGATAATTTAGCAGACTAATAAGATGTTTGAAAATGGATGCTTTATATAGAGAACAAAAGATCAATAATAACATGAACTTCTAACAATTAGACCAATATTACAACGAAGTTTCCTCAGTCTGCAATAAAACAAGTAATGCATAATGGAAATCACATATTATAACCTCAGAGAAAACAAGTGGCAATAAAAAGTACATGCCAGCCATGATTAAGGTACTTGAGCAAACACTAAAAAGGAACACACACAATAAGTAAGCAAACTTCAAATCATTCAGATACCAAATCATGCATGAATCCTGCAGCGAGAACCTAAGTGAGTTACTCAATGATGAAAAAAAGAACATACTAATTCAGAGTTGCTAGTTAAGAAAATGGGGAAGACTCTATTAGGTATGGGAATTTGCTTACATGGAATACCAGAGAAAAAGGCCAAGAAATTTTCTATACTCATTAGAAGAACCAACAGCTTAATCAGTTAGTATAGATGATGCATGACAGTGTCAACTTAAGAATGCCGCACATACTACGAAACATTCTTTTTCAAGAATATGACACTATGAACATCATTTAGCTTCTTTAAGTATAAGATGGAAGCATCCAAGGCTTGTTAAGGCAGTACACGAGCAGAGAATATCCAATTTAATTGCCCAGTCACAAACAATATCAACATACAATACAACGCAAGCTCCAATGAAACTAAAACCAAACAACCAATCCAAACGAAAATAAAAAGAGTTTGAATGCCTGTATTGCTTATGTCATTCAACAATAAAATCAACAGGCATCAGGTAGACCCTCAAAATGTCAAAAATCCTACTGAATTCACCAAACAGTACATGATAATGCAAAAGACTAGGGATAAGTCAGTGTTAAAAACCAAATAAACCCATTAAGTACAACAAACGGAGGGAGAGAGTGTGTGTGGGAGGAGGAGAAGAGGGATAACTCACAGGCTCAGAATCAAGTTTTATTGAGGGACCGATGACGCTTTCACCGGACAAAAGCTGCCGGAGCCTCGACGGCAAGCTCGATCGTATTGTTGCCATCACGCCTCGACTTCTCCACTTTCAACCACTGGAGCAATAAGCAACGCAAACAAACAAAAAATCATAATCAGAATCGCATAGTAAACAGAAACAATCCCCAAAAACCCATAGAGCAAGTTACAATTTCAAAAACAATAAAACAGAAACGCAATAGATCAGGTACACTACGAATACAGCAAAAAAAAAGGGCAGATAAAGAGAGGAGGGTACCTGAAAGAGAAAAGAGAGTCAAGCGAAAGATGCATGCATATCCGAAGAGTGAAGTGCAGAAAAGAAGGCGATAGACAAAGAAAGAGACGGAGAGAGAGGCGAAACCCCAAAGCGAAAGAGAGAAGAGAAGGGGAAGACGGGGGCTATTGGGTTGCGTTTTTCGGGTTTGGGTTTTTTTTATTTTCTGAATTGTTGTTTTTATCAGCAGAGTCACTTAACAAAGTCGGTTTTATTTCTTACTTAAATACCTTTTCATATGTATTTTATGTATTATATTAATTTATTTCATGCTTTGCCTAACAATAATGTCTCTTTTCTTATGAGGAAGATATTTTAATTATGAATTATTTAATTGTTAACCTTGTTATTGAGCTCAATGTGCACAATGTTTTTACAAGATTTTCTGATTAAAGCAAAAGTTTTGGAAAGTTCCTTATTTTTTAAATTTCTATGTTGCATTCCAAACAATGAAAATATTCTAACAAAACATGGTATTCTAATTTTAGAAAAAGTTGTCTGGGAATTGTTATTTGCTTTTGGGCATTATTTATAAACATGCAATATAAATTAGGACTACGACCAAGGTAGAGTGACTTCTAAATAGATATGGTATGGTCCGTCTGCTCGCGAGATCCGTTCATACTCGTTATTTATATGGTAGGTTTGGACAAAATAGTTGGAGAATAGGCTCGAGTTGACTCGAGTAAAATATAAGACAGACTTGATTTTAAAATTAAAAATCAAATCCGATCCACCCGGCCCGAGATAATAATTAATATATTAAAAATTTATATTTATTTATATAATTGACAATTTCAAATTTTTTTATAAAGTTTAGCATCTAAACTCAATGCCCTATACCATAAATGTATCTATAATTATTTTATTACAATTATTTTCTAGTAATTATTTTATGATTTTTTTAAAAAAAAAGATTAATTATCACATGCAGATCAAGTTTGAGTTTTGATTATTTTATTAAGATCCATGCCGAGCCGACTTATATTTTAATGAGTTAGGCCAAATTTGGGCAATTTATTTTTCAGCTAGGGTGATCGGACCTGGCTCAAAACCCAACCCACGTCCAGGTCTACATGTAATGGTATTTCTGGTTGATATATGATGATTTTAGATTGTTGGATTTAAAAGAATAATTAAATCAGAAGACAGTAAATCCGCCAGAAGATAGTAAGTGTTGATCCTTACTGCGAGAACCAATTTCAGAGGCTGCAAGATCTCTTCAGAAGTCAGAGCCTCCGAAGATACTTCAGAAGCCAGAGCCTCCGAAGATATCTTAAAGGACC
>CAOJBI013097529.1:0-15750 GCA_948277035.1 Euphorbia corollata
TTTGATTGTAGTCGTTGAGCTTGGATTATTTGAATTTAATCCCGTTGAGAGTATTTAGCTTACAATAATCCATATGCGGCGGAGAAGTATTTAATAATACTTCTGTTCCTTAAGCATGGGCAAAGCGCATTAAAAGTATGGGACGCGCGAATGTTTTACGGAAGTTGGTGGTTGAGTGGACCCCGCACGACTTTGTTGTCTGCTACTCAATAGCTTCTGATTTGAGATGGAATATTCTTTTGTTTTTAAATATTCCTAACTTCAGAATCTATTATCTAAGTGATACTTAATTGCTTCTGAAGATAAGTTAACTGATAGCTTCGGAGGCTCTGATTCTTTAAGATATCTTCGGAGGCTCTGGCTTCTGAAGTATCCTCGGAGGCTCTGGCTTCTGAAGAAATCTTGTAGCCTCTGATTCTGGTTCTCGCAGTAAGTATCAACACTTACTATCTCCTGGCGGATTTTGACTGTCTTCTGATTTACTTTACTTTCTTCTAAATCCAACAGGGACATTCAAGAAACAAATGATGCACTTTTTAAAAGTTAAATAGCTACAAAAGTCTTTTTAAATTCACAATATACCAAGAAAAAAGAGCAATTAAAAGTAAAGGGAATAAAATGATACATTTTTTCAAATTCACGGGATTACGATAACTTTTTTGACATCCAAGAACCACTATTCAAAATGAGCAAGTAGAAAATATATTCACCACCATTCATTTAGTTTTTTGTACTTTGGATGTAAATTACATTGTCGTATCAGTTGAAAATTACAGGGACTCGGATAAAAAGGATTGAGATCGCTCAAACACATGCTAGTATCTTAATTAATTATGTTAACCCTGATTCAAAAAAATTAATTTGAATATGATCAGATGCCAGGAAAAAAAAACGCTAGAAGGAGGGCTTGAACCTCCGACCTTGTGGTTAACAGCCACACGCTCTAACCAACTGAGCTATTCCAGCAATCGCCATTCAACTTCATTGGTAATATTATAAAATATTAAACAATTCTATACACACATCTCACATACAAATATGCATGATAAAGATATTTTTTTTTCAGTTAATGTATTTGAAAACTTCAATTTATTTATTTCAGTCCTTTATTTATGATTCATGAGGTGCAATTCATTTTGTTTGCATAAACATTTGATAGGTTTATGCGATATAATTAATCAATGATCAATACAAGGAAGCAAATTAATAATAACAAGAACTAAATCATGACAAGCTGCAGTCAATTCAAATACATTACCAACTTCAACTATATTATGTAAACATTAATGCTCGTGAATACTTTCAATAGCCATTGAGCGCGCTCTCTCATATATTATCAATTCAACTTGCTTTTTGGTTGATCGATTAAAACAATCCAAAACTATTGATCCTCTAACATACAAAAAAAAGACTGGTAGATGCTTTTATAAGTAAAATGGGAAGTAGAAAGAGAGAAAAGAGTAGTATACGTGAGATTAACCAATGACAAGGCAAAAAAACATTACTAATGTTTGAACACAAGATAAAACATGAACATTGGGAACCATTTGATCATTCAAAAATGTTGTCAAGAAACACAACATTTTTTACTTCAATTCTCATCCTCCAGAAGAGTTTGCACCTCAACTATACAGTTCCATACATTTCGCAGATCTTCTTCCATTTTTTCAGATAAACACCACGGTCTAGAATTGCCGCTTCTTTCTTCCATTACTTTGGCCATCTTCTCAAATGCTTCCACCCTCTCTTTCTGTAACTCCTCCATTCTTCTATACTCTACCTGTAGTTCTTCCTCATGAATCGCCTTTTCCATCTCCTTCAATTCTACATCAAACACATTTTGCTGATATTCTACAATCATGCTTTCTACTTCTGACCTTCCATTCTCTTCCATTTCTACCAGAGTTCCCTTTTCTTGAATTACACTCTCAAGTGCTGTTTTCATCTCCTCCACTGACCTTAATCCTTTTCGTATGTCCTCTTGGATGGATTCTATCTCGTACTTTATCTTTGCTGACTTTTTACAGTAATTGTCAATCTCTGCACTTATCTGACCGAGCTTCTCTCGGCTTATTTTCAGCTCCATTTGCAGCTTTGTCTTTTCTTCTTCTGATTTCAGCAAATCTGTTGCTTTACAGCATTTATGCCAATTACTGTCGACTGTATCAACTTTTTCAATGTTGTCAATGGCAAACAGAACCTTTTCATTCTCCTGCCGCTTCTTCTCTTCCTCAAGTTTGGACTTCAAAATTGCATGCTTGTTTCTTAACTCATGCTCGGCTTGTTGAACTCTTCTGATAGCAGCTTCTGTTTCACCCTTGCAGACTTCAAGGCGAGCCATTTCTTCATTCTTTTGGTCTAAGTAAGTTGATGAAGCATTCAGCCTGGCCCTTGCTCGAGATTCTCGTTGTTCAAAGTAACTAAGGGACTGCCCAAAGCATGATAAAGAATACTTGAGTGCTGACAACCTCTTTTCTGTGAGAGCCTTTCTTTCCTTCATTTCCAAAGAAAGGGGTTCTAAAGATCGAAGTTCCTGCTGTTTAACCCGAACCATCTCTTTGTTGGATTCAGATTCCCTCCATAGCTGATCAAACTTGATGAAAGCTCGCTCAAGTGATCCTAGAAGATAAAGGGTTTTAGCAGAATCTGAAATCTTCTGCTCTGCTTTCTCCAGTTTCAGCTTAGCCAAATTTAGATCTCCCGAAACCTTCACTGGAATAAGGTTTAATGACCCTACTTCTGTATCATAAAAGGTAACATTCTCATCTTCCTCTTCCTCTTCCTCTTCGACTCTGTTCTGTCCACTTGAGTGAAGCAATCTTTTGAATTCATCTCTCTCATGCATGGCTTTTTCATACAAACCCATCAACTTATCGTTTTCTTCATGCATTTCTGAAAGTTGCTGCTCTAGTTTCTTCACAATTGTCCCCATTTCATTGTCTTTTTGTTTGGTGGACTCCAACAACTCACAAGTATTTTCAGTTTCCATATCATTTGGTCCAGCAATCCCGGCAATGTTCAAATCCTTACAATGACTTTCAGAAGCTGCTCTTTCATACATTTCAATGAGACTGTTCTTTTCCTCGATTAAGGCTTTGAGCTTGTCCTGAAGCTCATTGTTTGCTTCATTACAAGCTTCTAGCCTCAAATGCAGCTCATCATTCTCTTTGGATAGAATGATTGCTCTGTTATGAGCTTCTGCTTCTCTTTGACTTGCAGCACCAATGGCATCGACCATTGTCTTGAGCTCCATTTGGCCATGAAAATTGATAATGGATTCAGTTGATAAAGGAAGATCAATTTTCTGTTTTTCTTCTTTTTTATCTCTCAGAGATCTCTCTTCTTCAAGTTTTGTAGATAGATCCTCCGCATGCCTACAAAATAATTTAATCCAGTCAAAAGCGGAACCTTAATGTTGATTTTAATGAACCAACTGCTAGAGAACAACATTGATTGCATATTTATTATATGATCAGAATTCTGATTGATGTCTAATAGTAATAATACACAGTAACACACCTTTCCAGTTTTTCTTTCTCTTGAAGGCACATATTCAATTCCTTCTTGTATGTGTCTATCTCTGACTGATGTTGAATAGCCTGTAGTATAGATAATGGATCAGCACCAGCTCTTTAAAAATGAAGATATATTTTACGGTGAATTGTGTAAAATGTCATTCACAAAGAAGTACATTGCATACCTGCATGCGAAGGAATTCATTCTCTTCATTAATCAATGAATTCCAAGGCGTTTCTACCTCCTGAATTGAAATACAATTTTCTTTAGAAACTCTAAAACTTGAACAAAGAACTATTCATTCACAATTGCAGAAAATGAATAGATGTATTGCTAAGTCATAGAGAATTGTGAAAAAGCCAATTAATTGAATAACAATTGGTAGTCCTGAATGTTTTTCTGTTCATCTCGAATCAAACTTTCACAATACATCATTTCTCTAATTATTGTTTCGATTAACAAACTCCAAAGTGGTTAACACTTGAAGATTACAAATAACTCAAGACTTAGCCACTTCAGACAAATAATGATTATAAAGTTATTATAATAGGAGAAATACCATATAGGCTAAAGAAGATGATCTAAACATTGAACGTTTAATGTCTTACTCGTCAATCATCAATATTCAAACTTAACACCAGATGCTACTTTCTTGTTATAGTGGGGAATCTCATTGCAATTACTCAAACAAGCATGAGCTTTATATATTCATTATATATTTATATATATGTTCATTCTTTGAATATTACAGTTGCTGAGTTTACGAATAAAATCAATATATGCAGAACAGTTAACAAACCAGGATTGCACATAGAAAACAGTACAAATGAACCAAATAATTACCTTATTTGAGTCCACAATGTCACCATGGACTCCTGTCTTCACATGTGATTCATGCATAAGCTTCCAATCAAGAGCTTCTAGCAACTACATGTATAACATGATAAAGACTTAGATTCATAAACTGGATTAGTAAAGAAAGTTTGAAGGAATACAATAACATATATTCACATTATACCTTATTTTGTAACACCATAATTTGTTCATTCATCATCTCCCGTTCGCCTTCCTCATAAAAGGACTTTAATCTACAAATTAGAACAGAACAATAGAGTTAATTTAACAGAACCACAGAGCAATCCGGACAGGAAATTTTTAAGATAAATTAAAATCAATAGAAGAAAGAAACTATAAATGAATGGGTCCTCATGTCCAACTAAGAAACTACTTCCACAACAGATGTTAGTATGAGCGACAGACATCAAACTTTTCTTCCAGAAATTGGAATTATTTTGCATTCATGCTTTTAAAAAGAAACCACTGTGAATTAATTCATGTCAATAGTTTGATTCCTCTGGCTCCATACCATAAAGCAAGTGTAAAAACGACAAAAAAATGATAGAGCTTCACATGCAAAAAGAAAACTGTCGGGGGAAGAACATGCCTTCTAATTTCTTCTTTGAGCCGCAAGTTTTCCATTGCAAATCTTGTTACTTCTTGGTTACGATCCACCTGAGTTTGCAAAACTTCAATTTCTTTCAGATGTTCCTCTTTTTCTTTCAACAAGTGTGACTCAGCTGAAATCTTTCCGGATGCGACTGCCTCTAGTCTTTTAATTCCTGCTTCCCGGAAGCGCAACCTCATCTTTAGGCCTTGTATCTCATCTTCTCTTTGCTTGGCCTATACCATAATTGCAGAAACTTGTAAGCATATGATTGATGAACAAATATGTAACAATGCTTGATGAACCTGGACTTAAAAGACAATAACAACAACAACAATCATAATACCATAAAATGATACGCAAATCTCTGACATCAACCAACATATATTAACATCAAGAAGTAAGATCCGGATAACATGTATTTGTAAAATCTTTACTTCGCACATACCAGTCGAATAGCTGCCTGATTTTCCTCAGTCATTGCCTTCAATGTGATGTCGAAGTCTTTTTGCCTCTTGAAAGCTCCAACTAGAGCAACATCATAATCTTTCTTCTGAATAACAGAAAAAAAGAAGAGACAACTGTTAAATCAAATTCAAATTCTGATAAGATGTGACAGGCCTACAAATTACGAATGGATACCTGAGATATTCTTTTATCAGACATCAGAGGACTAAACGATCCTTGAAGTCCTTCCCATTTGAAAGATCCTGGAGATCCCTGAACACTCAGAACTGATGTATCATTATCCAGATTTTCAGCTCCTCCATTGACTAAACCGCGCAGGCGAGACACTTCTTTCTGGAAATAATTATATTCCAAAAATAAGCAAAAGTTAGTTTTAGCATTTGGTAAAAGCAACAGAAAGTGCATCTTCTGGTTAAAAAGATTTAACAGTATTTGGTGATCCATCGCATTCTAAATGACTCAGAAAATGAGCAAAATACCTTGAGATGCTGAATTTGCATCCTCATGGCGATAACATCCCCTGAAGCATCTTCATTAACAATTGCCTGTTAGTAAAGCACAACACCAACATTCTATTATCAACGGAAACAGAATCCATAACATCAAATATAGAAAATGTTTTGCAAACTATTTGCAAAGTCAACAAGAAGAGAATAAAATGACAAAGGATAGATGATGTACATTGTTCTTGATGAATTTCGCACGCTGTGCAAATTTCAATGTGCTTAATGTCTCCAACGAAGAGCTGCAATAAAATAGCTTATACTCATGTTAGATTGCACTGCTTTAAAAACATATTATTATTTTAAAAACTGTGATAAAGAAAAAAAGTAATATTTATATGTTAGTTATCAAACCCTAAGAACTATATAAATTTTCACCGCAATCAAATTTTAATTCAGCATACATAAACATTTAAGCTTTTTGAGTTGGATAAATATTTTTACCAAATTGTAGAGTTGAATGTGTAATTAACTATTTACGTTCTAACTGTTACAGAATTGGTGGAGCATTTAGAGTATCAATTAATGGAGAGTGATTGGGGGATATTAATTTTTACCTAATCAATGCATCCTCTATGTATATATATAACTTCATTCCCTCATGCAAATGAACAATTCAGATTGTCACAATGTAGTCCTTTTGGTTTTATAACACTAACATTACACATTCAATGGAATTTTAAGACAAATTAAATCGTGTTTTTCGTCTATTCCGTGAATCCATGTTTTCTTCGTCATCCATTTGCATTTTCAAATAACATAAAATAAGTTCTTATCCTTTCATCCATTGCTTTTTTTTCCTTATAGTTATTAAACAATATAGGATGATGAAGCAAGGTAGGAAATGTGTCAGATTGAGTTGAATTTACATACCTAACAATCTTAGATTTCACAATAAACTAAAAATAAAATAAATAATTAGAGCAGCAACTAACCAAATAGATGGACTGATATTTGCAACAATAATAGTTTTTGAGTTCCCTCCAAGTGAATCCTGAAAAGAAAAGAAAAGAATCAAAATATAGTTAGAGTAAAACAATTTACAATGTATTTTGTGCTTTGATCAAGATTATATAATATTTTGATTACAACACCGTCTCATACAATCAATCTTCCTACAAAAGGTTTCTAAATTACAATTACACCATCTAATATTTTCTCTTCTTCTAAAGAGCCTTACAAGATAAGAAATTTTTTTTCAATTATGGATCTAATCAACAAGCTAGAATCTAACTAATATTTTTAGCAGTTGAATCAATTGAACATGGACTTGTGCCAAATTAAAATCCTTGTTCAAGCTTGGTTAGATTAGGTAATCTCAAAAGTCTAGAAACAAAGTGCTCAAACTTTCGCAGCAGGGACAAAATATTAAACTTCAAGAATCCTAACACTTTATTTCACTTGGCCTCCAGCCATAAAAACATATATAGTTTTAACTGATTAAATAATTTGAAATGTATACCTGAAGCAGAAATGTAAGTTTGGAATCTCTATAAGGAACATGCTGAGACTTTCCATTGGATACGCTCACAAGGTTCATAATCACAAGTCTACAAAATCAAAATTAACTCAACTAATAAAGTTTTGTATTCCAAAAACTCATGAGAAAATCTGCTACAACAAAAATCATTCAGAAAAATGTTCTCATTGTACTGTAAGGCCCAAGAAAAAGAAATAAAAAATAAGAGATGAAATCAGACCCCAAAGTAGAAAGAGACTTGTTGATATTGGTAGCTTCCTTAAGACGCTCACCCTCAGCACCAGAACTTTTCTGCCTGTGATCATGCTAAATTAGTTTCAATAGTTATCAACAAGTCTAAAGGTACAAATTGTCCTCCTTTAGAATCATAACACATTTTTTCCTCATCATCATACTCGTACCTCTCTGATCCTGCTAGGTCAACAAGGTTAAGCCGAGCAAACCGGTGATGCATTACTCCTTGTGATTCCCACTGAGAAAACAACAAAGTTGTATAAAATCAGCCAAAGCACAAGGTACCCTAAGATACATAAAAACCTTGTTAGGTAAATACTAACCTTGCTTTCAATGATGCATGTAAAAACACTGTGAGAACGACTACTTGCTCGATTCATGTTAGTTGATGCAACTTTTCTATTTGCAGCACCCTAGAGCAAAAGAAATGATATACATTAAATATTTATTTTGTATATGTACATAGATAAGAATATCTTGGAAGTATTAGAATGGATAAAAAAGTTTGTGTGAGTATATAAACTCATAAAGAAGCTTTTTCTTGTCTTTTTTCAGCATTTTCAAATAGTAACTTGTGTGCTGTTAATTTCTTGTCTGATACCATACATAACTAGGCAATACAATTCAAACCTTTTGTTAAAACCATAGATCATATGCAATCAAACATATTTTTTACCTGAATAAGCTGTTGAATCACATCTCGTGCACATGCAACTTCTATCTCTTTGAGATTCTCTACATAAATACCTTTCTTTGCATCTTCCCTTATCTGTATACAGTTACCAAATATTAAGTTGACAACAGCAAGAATAAGTGGCCCTTATTAGGCCAATTGTCTCAAATAATTTAAGTACGGAGAGTACACATTAGCGAAGGGTTTGTAGATATATTGATTGTATGTAAGGCTAGTAAAGCAAACTGGTATTTGCGATTTCACTCTTTTGGGTAGGTGCATTGTCTATGTCTTGTGCCCTTGTCTTATACTACAGGGTTGTTTAACACTATCTCATAGTCATATCCTTAATCACTATCGGATTGAAGTTAAAGATAACTTTTTCTATCTTACTTTTGGAACATTGTTGATGTGTTTGATTACTGTACATTGCTTGTGAGAGAGCTTAGCTTGTTATTACAAGTACATATAATTGACATACGTCTTCATAACAAACAGTGAAACAGTACAATATTTTCGGTAGAAAAGAAATTTGTCTAATCTTATGATCACGATGAACTAAACATCATAATAGCTATGATAGTACAGTAATTTATGTGTATAATAATTGAATTGATACATACCTGTAAGTTACTAGATGACGGGTCCAAAAGGTCAAGAATTTGTTCGTTGTATATCTCCAAAAATGAACATTTACATGTATATCTTAACTTTTCATCCTTCCGCGATTCCTTTTCCTGTCATACAATTGAAAAATAAGAGTATTGCACAACATATAAGAAATTAGTTTTCAAGAAAGCTGTTATTTGACATGGTAGCACTTTTAAGTAAAACGTAGAAAAGAACCAACCGATATAACTTCAGTCATCTGTGAACATCTTGTATACGTATGTTTATTCAAGCTAAAGGAGGTTATTATCCGTATAGGCAAAGGTAACTAACTAATTTACCAAAAGAAAATCGTCTAGTTACCATATTTTGAAACAACTTAACTTCACTGAAACTTACCTCATGGTAGCCACAAAAGAAAGAAATGCATTAATTAAGCAATTTGCACACATCCTTAAATCAACGGTCAACATGAAAGATACCTAGCAGAACTATTTTTATAAATGTTCATATGATTTGAACTTGAAGTACCAAATTTAATAAAAACTATTGTTCATATGCCTAATGAAACAAAATGAAAGAAAAAATTACTCAACAATCTAAAGCAGAGATACATACCTTCTGAATTCTTGAGAACAAACACTCGAATACTCGAGGTGTCATTCCACAGTTAACACTGTGCCTCCGAGTGCCTCCTTCAATGTCTCCAAGCATGGTATGAGTCTTCCCACTTCCAGTCTGGCCATATAATTACATATTGTGACAATAAAACTAAACAACATCTGTGACTAACGTTTCACATAATATAATCACTTTGAAACTTGTCTGTTATGCTAATTGAAATTACACAAAAGAAGTACTTAATACATCTATACAAAGAATATAGTAATTCAGTAAAGAAAGGGAAAATTTCAAAAGTAAGTTGAAAGCTCACTTGGCCATAGGCGAACATACAGCTATTATAGCCTCCCATGCAATTATCCACCATAGGTAATCCAGCTACTTTGAACAATTGCTCCTGATATAAATAAAAATTCATGCAATAAAAGGTAAAACAGATGATGGTGAAGAAAATACTATCAGCTTAAAAAAAAAGAGGACGAAAACTTTACCTGGCTAACACTCTCATCCGCTACTAGGTCAAAAGTGAACCGTGACTCAGGATGCCCTGTCCAAGTAATTGCCTGAGAACTTTCTTGCCTAACGCACTTATTATGACCTTGAATGGAGATTTCCGAGCTACTAAGCGGCCGTACCCTAATAATAACCTACAATAATTGTGAATATGGATTAAACAGCATTGTCACCAATTGATTTAAATCCCTCAAAATACAATTTCTCACAAAATGCAGGCATGCCATTTTTCCAATAATTGGCCAAAAACAAGCTTTCTAGTGATTTCAATTTAACAAGAAACAACTTTGTTCAGCTACAGATTAAACTGTAGAGCGTATAATTTTCCATAGTATGATCAAAGATGGATAATACCAATTGATTTAAATCCCTCAAAATACACCTCACAAAATGCAGGCAAGCCATTCTCCCAATAATTGGCCAGTAGCAGTTTTCTAGAGATTTCAATTTAACAAGAAACAACTTTCTTCAGCCAAAGATAAAACTGGAGAGCGTATAATTACCCACAGTGCAAAGGTATTCCCAGTAACAAAAATTAAATTTAACAAAATGTGAATACCTGCACGTTATGATCATTCCAGAACGAAGGATCTTCAGTGAAGTCAAAGCTCTGAGTACGCAGGGGCCGTGCAATAGATGCATCATCGGTATCCTCCCACCCAAGGGTTTTCTGAACTTCCGAAGCAGAAACGAGATCAAATTTATCTCGAGTGGCGATGTATGGCAGATCTGGAGTATTCGGAACGGAGTCTGATGTTGAGCGGTCATGGAAACCGAACCTGCTCTTGATAGCGCTAGCGGCTTGTGAAATGAACGGCATTTGATTTAAGAATAGGAAAAGATTTGATTTAAAGACAGTGTAAGATTGAAAGAGAAACTGAGAAAACAGCGATCAGAAGAGGAGAAAGGAAGAAAATTTTTGAAATAAGATAAACGGAGGGATTAGAGAGAGATGAATAATAGGACGAACAGTGATCATCCTATGGCGAAGTTAAATTATATTGAGCAAAATATGATTTTTCAAAAATACCCTTCTGCCACGTCATCATTTTTTTATGGCGTTGGTAAAAAAAGCCCTTATTTGATAACGGATCGAAACCACGAACCTCCTTTTGAGACCCATAATAACACAGGCCCCTTTTCGAAAATGACCGAAATCACAGGGTCATTTTTTGAAGTTTACTCTATTTGTTACTAATTAGTGCTCGTTTTCGTAATTATTTTTCCGTAAAATATAAGAAAAACGATATGTATTTATCATATATAACACATTACTTATCATCGAATGAAATAACTATTTTTACCTATTAACTATTCCTCGTTGAAATTGAGAAATAAACATTTTATAAGATTTCAAATTATGTATCATATTTAACATCTTTTCATTCATTTATTTTAATTGGATGGAATAACGATCCTGCTTAATTTTTTTTATGAATACGATCCTGCTTAATTAAACGAGCACTAACACTTCAAAATACAAGTAGCTATTGCATTTTGTAATTATATTTCTTAGTCAAAACCACATGAAGTTTTTTTTTCTATCATTTTCATAAACGTGTATTTGTATCATGATAGTTACATTCAAGGTTTAATCACATACGGTTTACATCTATTTCTATTAAACAAGCGAGGGAAAGTTGAATCTGAATTTTTTTCACATATTTTATTAAGGTTTAATACATGTTTAGCACCCTAAACATGACATTTTTTATCACTTGCTTCCTTCATCTTTGAAACGTTTTTATCAGCCTCCTAAATTTGGTAAAAATTGTACTTGCTAGTCTCCTCAATGTCATGTGTCACATTTTAATTGAAGTATGCAAATTAAATATTTGACATCTTTGAAAAGTCAAATCGATCACAAAGTAACACGTGATATTAAGAGGCTGACTAGTGCATTTTTACCAACTTTAGGTGGCTGACAGAGACTTTTCAAAGTTAAGGGAATCAAATGATTAAATGTATCAAGTTTATGAAGGCTGAGTATGTATTTGAACTTTTATTAACTAAACTGCACCTAAATTTTTTCAGTGTTAGCGTTATTTAATTATGATCAAATAATAAACTTTTATTCATTTTAATTTGGGATTTTCATTAAATTTAATAATTTATTCACGAAACAATTTTAAAATTAATTATATAGTTGTTTTTAACCATTCAAAATCAAATATCATTTCAAAATGTTTATTTATACATAATTAACATTATTTACAGAAAAAATAATATAACAACAATAAAATTCTTTTATGTATCAACATCAACTAATAGGTACGGCAACATTTGCCAACTAAATATAAAAGGAACCATGTTCGTCCACAAGCGAAACTGCGTAACCGAATCTCAGCAGTGAAGATTATGTGTTGTCGCTCGAATCTCAAGTGTAAACGTAAATCGCAGCCTCAACGGATATAACAAGTTGGGCGCTAATTAAAGGGGCAACAAAACGATGACGTATGCTCCTCATCAGCAATTCACAGAAGCGGCAGCTCGTCTCCCACGTGCCTGGGTCATATGTCGGCTACGGTCAAATGCCGGTGCCAATAACGACACGTGTTACTCTATTATTCCCATCCCTCTTTAATAGTTATCGTTGAATGTTTGACCAAATGCGCTCAGTACTACTCTTCATCTCTCCTCATCAACAGCCTTTTTCAAGGAGGTAACCTGTTATAGCCGGTTCCTTATGTATACTCCTCATTCCTACCCTACTTTCCCTTATTGCGCGTCCTTCTCACGCGTCCTTCTCACGCGTTGATGAACTCTTGTATGGTGGCGTTGTTTTTTCATAAATTCATGAAGTCATTTCATTCTTCAAGGAATTGTTTATTTGTTTATTAAGTTGACAATGAATTTTCTTCAATTTATATTATTTTTTAAAAAAATAATTTTCTATTTACAATTCTTTATTATTGTTTTACCCGGTCAATAATGCTAATAATTTTAATCAAAAAATTGACTTGTAGTCAAATTATAAACATGTTGAGATTATTTTAAAATCTATTGCGTGATATAAAAAAAGATTTATTAGCTGTTAGCCACCTAAAACAAAATTCAAGTGATGAGTCATTTCTCTTTGATCTTTGTGTGTCCCATATCAAAATTTATTTCATTTAACATAATAACTGTAATTAAATTCCAATTATACATTAGTTGGAGTTAGCTACCTAGTAGCTATACAATTTTCGACTTAATTAAAGTAAAATAAATAAATAATGTGAATTTTGATTAGAACGATAATCCAAATATGTTTCCACATGAGAAGGCACATCTGTATTTGTCAACCCTTGCTTTATAAAAGTGGAATTAAATTAACTTTTCTCTTCTAACCCCCAAAAGAGATGCCTAATTTTCTCTTATTATACAATATCCTATGTAATTTTACTAACCACACAGACACACATATATATACACACATAAATGAACCCAAAAGTCTTAACACAAACACAAACAAAACCCAAGACCTAAAAAATCCTATCTCTGATTTCTTTATCTTCTTTTTTAATTTCTTCTTGTGTTCTTGAATTCGATCCATGTCTGATTTTTACAGTGATTCACAAGGTGGGTTTGATCCTTCAAATTCTTACATGAGTTTCACTGATTGTCTTCATGGATCAATGGATTACAGTTCTCTCTCAAAAGCCTTTGGTATGTCTCCTTCTTCATCTGAAGTTTTTAACAGTCCTAACAAGCCAATGGATTTCGGGGGTGAGAATCTGAATCCTGTCACTCCAAATTCTTCTGTTTCTTTCTCGTCAAGCGGTGAAGAAGATTCTGGAAAACATAACTATAAGAAAGATTCCCTCGCTAAAGGGTCTGAAGATGAACCGGATTGCTCCAAGAAAGAGTAACTAATCATCTCTTTTTAATTATTGTTATTGTTCCTTCATCTTTCACTCTATTCCGCGATATAAACTGCATTATACTCACTGTAACTTGAACTAATTTTTGTCATAGGGGAAAGGGGAAGAAGAAAGGAGAAAAGAGGGAAAGAGAGCCAAGATTTGCGTTCATGACAAAGAGTGAAGTAGATCATCTAGAAGATGGTTACAGATGGAGAAAATATGGACAGAAAGCTGTTAAGAATAGTCCTTATCCTAGGTACCTCTATAATTTCTTTCTTGCACCAAAAGTTAATTGGTACCTTTACATTATGTGAACTTTAACCTAGTCTGAGTCTCTAATCACTTAAAGCTATGTCATTTTTTGATTGATAACATATAACAATTCTGAACCCACACCCATTAACCAAGAAAAGGCTTCCGTTTTGCTGAATCAGTATTCGAATTCAATTTATGAAGTATACATAGTATGAACCTTTACCCCTAAAACGAGGTTAGCACATGTTATTGCTCATGCTTTAGGTTTTGTATCTTGATCAAATGGCGCCTATAATGGCTTTATTTACTAAAACTAGGTTTTGTGCAGTTCGATTTCGATTTTTAATGTGAAATTCACCGGTGACGATGGAACTTCAGTTTTTGAGGTAGCTGTTGACTTTGATTTAAAATTATGCATTTCAAACAATAATTTTGAGTGAGTTAGTTAATGACACCATAGCTAACACCAATGTGAACCCTGAAAAAAATAAAATAATTTTCCCTATTTTGACTACAATATTTATTTTTTTTGCCAAAGTCAAGAAAACAACAAATACTCATACTTGTAACCTAGTTTACTTATAACATGTTCAATTGCGTCCTCCTCTTGTCAACTGTATAAGTACAGTTTCAAAATCAAATATTGCCATATTTATGCAGGAGCTATTACAGGTGCACAACACAAAAATGCACAGTGAAGAAGAGAGTAGAGAGATCATATCAAGATCCATCAATAGTAATTACAACATATGAGGGTCAACATAATCATCAAATTCCATCTACTCTCAGAGGAAATGCTGCAGCTGCTGCTATGTTATCTCATTCGATGCTCAATAATAATATTCCGTCTCCAATGGCTGCAGCGAGGCCGAATTTCGCTCAAGATTTCTTGCTTCAAATGCCGCATTTAAGCAACCATATCGGTGCTGCTTCGTCTATTTATAATCAGCAGAGTTTAAGTGCCCAAAATCAGCATCTTCAAGTTCCTGATTATGGACTTCTCCAAGATGTTGTGCCTTCCATGTTTTTTAAACAGGAGCCATGAATTTTATTATATTAAGCTACTGTTTTAATTAATTAATTCTCAATATTGTACATATACATAGAGAAAGAGAGTTTAGTTACTTATGTATCTTCTTTTTCTACCTTTTTGCTAGGTCTTGAACATATACCTCTTCTTGATTTTATTTTCATTTTAGAATCCAAGAAGATGAGTTTCAGTGGCTTTTTAAAGACCTAAAATCAGATTTGCCATTTGCATGTGCTTTATTAGGTATTATGTATGCAAATCCCATTGGATGTTTTTAATTAATATTATATGATATTATGTGACCCTAGAGGGATTTTTCTTCTTTTAGTTTTGCTTTAGAATGGAAGGGTTTCTCTTTTATCATCATTTATTTTATGAAATATTATCATTTTATGACTAACCAATTATTTATTTATTTACTTATAAATTAATATCTTTCCATTCTACATCGAAAAATGCAAGTAATTAATGATTACTTAACGATGAGCTGAAAACACACATAAGAATTGTACATATATTTATTTCTAGCTGCTCGAGATAATATTGGATAAAATATAAA